>JAHWFP010012995.1:0-23908 GCA_023313725.1 Lithobius niger
GATACGGACGGGTGCACTGCGTACAAAGTCCTACCTGTCAAACTACCGTCCCATTCCTTCTGCCACCAGGAAGAGGACTGGGCAGAAAGAACTGGGCGAAGAACTGGGCGAAGAACTGGGCGAAGAACTGGGCGAATCAGGTGTCTTTGGTCCAGTAACAAAGGAAATCTCAACACGAAAATGTGGGAACGTGTTCTTTATGGAGAAAATGTGCCCTCAATAACGTTGAGTGTTACTAGTAACTAGCTAATCACCAGATTCCCATGTTAATTCTCATAGGGTATAAAGACACCTCTACAGCTCAATTGGGAAAGTTGCCAGATCTAAATTTCGGCACACAGGTAAAGCGTCATATGGGAAAGTGCCTTTTTCTAAAATGGGGGTTGTAGCTAGAAGCACGTGGCCCTGAAGTGGCTCGTAAGTACAAATTATTGTTGTAGCCATTGTTTGTATTGTCATCCAACAGTAGATTATAACATGCTTAAGTGTTACATGCTTATCGTTTCAGTACTTAATTGTCAGAAAAGCACTGTTTTTGCAAATAGGTGGTTCACTAAAAGACAAAATATCTTTATCTTTTATTGCAAAGGTTTGGTCTTTTTTTTACGGTACACGAATCCAAACTGAATTATCTGCCCCACAACGATAAAACTGACAATTTTGCTGGAAGGAAGATTAGGAAACAAAATGCACATCGTCAGCACAATTGGGAACGTGTTCTTTATGGATAAAAAGTGTCCTCAATAACATGACGTGGACATTTTATTTTATTTAGACATACTGTTCTTGCAGTCTAGTGTAAGTGGCGAGTAATTTTAAACAGCTGGTTGCTTGATTAGTTTTAGTAATCTTCGTCTGCCACCAGAATATTATAACTGTATGAACATTTACCACTCCGTGAGTTTGTAATATGTGTGTAATATGTGTGTAATATGATTGAATGATTAACGTTAACCTCGGGAGGGCCAAGTGAAGGGGGATGCGCTGATTGAGTGAGCGAAGTGAACGGGATGCGCTGATCGGCTTAAATAGACTTAAGCATGTGAAACATGGGCATACAATAAGCCAAATCATGTCCATTTGGCTGGTGTAACGGCTAATTGGGCAATAGCAAATGTAAAAATTATGAATTAGAAAATTTATAGACACTCCAGACAAAAAAGGTAGAGGTGACTATTAGACAGTGAAATTCTTTGTATTCACAGGCCAATGAAAGTTGTGATATTATCCACCCAAAACCAAAACTGGTTTAAGAGCAGCTGCTAAGTTTCCAAAAAGGTTCGGCCTTTCAAAGTAGTGATATCATTCAACCAGGGAAAGGCCGCCAAGGCTAATCCTATTAGCAAAGTTAATCGCACGGAATAATAGTTCGAAAGTTAAATGAAAACTTGAAGATTGCTACCGCTAGCAGCAATTTCCTAGTTTTCATTTAACTTTCGAACTATTAGTAGGTGCGATTAACTTGGCTAATAGAATTAACCTTGGCGGCCTTTCCCTGGTTGAATGATATCACTACTTTGAAAGGCCGAACCTTTTTGGAAACTTGGTGGCTGCTCTTATACCAGTTTTGGTTTTGGGTGGATTACAATTAACACACACCGAGAACAATTTCTAGCAGTTAGATTTGTTAAATGGTTTGGAAGAATTTCCGATTGTTTTCCTTAATCTGTGGCACAAAATACACCCGATTTTCGATTTGAAAAAAAAAGACCCTCTTGGACTTTGGTCATCATACAAAATTTCATCAAAGGCGGTTCAGTAGTTTTGGCTTGATATTACCATGAAGAACCCTGAATAAGTCACTGCATAAGAAGCTATGGTTGCTTCACTCGTTACACTAAAAAATAAGTATATAAATTGTAAAAGCAATTTTACTCGAACAAACACTTTTTAGCTACACGTTTTCTCCTGAAAATGGAGAACTAAGCTTTAGAAAAAACCTTTGCTGAAGCTAGGCTTCAACGCATTTGTACTTGTTTAATGCTGCAAAAGTGGATTGTGCTCAACAAAAAAAAACAACCACACCCTAACCAGACAGAAGAAAATTTAGTGCAAAGCAATGCCTACGTGCCTACAAGGTCAAAATTGCTGCTAAGTTAAACTGGTGTTTTGCTTAAGGACTGATTTTGACGTCTTTGGTACACCAGCCCGTGTTGTTGTGCCTGTCAATCTGGTTAGGACTTAAGAGGTTAACTTGCAGCATCGTTTATAAACTCATAATTAAAACTAGCAATAAAATGCTTCTGCTCCGATCACCATGCATATTTTTTTTTTATATCTTTGCAAAAGGTTTACATTTAACAAGTATTGTAAAACAGACACGCTTGTTTTAATACAGAAACCCTACCGTATTAAAATCAAAACACTATTTTTTATGTAAAGAAGTGTTTTAAGATTAAAAAAAATGACTGCAGCTATTTTTTACAATGCGGGCATCATTGTGAATATCTGCACCACTTCTTAGAAGAATGACTTACTTGCAGGAGCGCTATTCACACTTTATGCAGAAAGTGCGAGGACTGCAGAAAACCCAAGAATGTAACCAACATCAAATTAATAAGGTTAACCGCATTTTTTCGCATCACATACTGCAGTAGAGATTGTTATTCCAAATGCAGTAACCATGACACCTAATCTAGACATACGCTAGTGTGTCGCGCCAAGTTAGGCAACAAACATCACAACAAACATCACATTAATTCAATTGGCGAGGTTGTAAATCATTGTAGCGCGGCGCCATAGCGTCAGTGTCTTATATCTTGAAGCATAGTTGGGCACATTTCAGGTACTTGGGGAAAAATAATAATGCGGTACAAAAGCTTAAATTGTGTTGAAATCGAGAGCAATAACCCACCTGACAAAAATTAACTGGTGTTTGAATGCCAGCTATGCTGCTTTCAATGCAAAATCTGCCCCTCAATAACGTTGAAAATGTGTTACTAACTAGCTAGCTAGTCTGCTCATCCCCGTGTTAAATCCCATAGGGTGATTATTCATCGATTCCCAGATAATGGGAAGGCTTCCAGCTATGAAATTGGACGAATGGGTGCACAACAATACGAACTGCGTACCATTTATGGTTTGGAGCCTTGGGGCGTGACAGGGATGGCGTGGGAGGGCGCGTAAGTACGAAAATATTGTTATAACCATTGTTAGTATTGTCGGCATCGTCTCTCATTGGGCGGCCAAAGTTCCGATAATGAGAACGTGTATACTGATTTGATTTGATTTATTTATACGAGAGCTTACACGGGCATGACCCCTCACGCTCTTCTCTACCTTACAAATTAACTTAATTCCTAACAACAATGCTGCCCTCTCTGCCACTAATGCACACACAAACACACACACACACGTACACAAACATTAAACATTTTAAACACAAACTGCGTTCACTTACTGATATAACAATTACGTGAAAACAGTCATTATTCCCTGGAATTGGAGTTCAAATTATAGTTCGTTGCGTTCGAGTGAACTCTATTCCGTTTTTATTCGTATACCTTCACGACTGTGAGTATGGGGAAACGAGCTGTAATGTTTTTTTTCTGAACGGCGAAGCCGTTTTTTGTTCAGTTATTTATTTTTATTCTAGATCTATATTCATTCCCAGCAAAGTTCTTATTTTACCTAAAAGTAAATCTGATGGGAAAAAAGAGCGGTAGATACCTAATACCTACAACTGAAAATTAACAGTTTACCAAGTAACATTAGATGATTGGCCCAACGTTGGCCAACCATTGATTGGCCCAACTCTGGGCCAACATGGTAAAACCATTGCCAACGTGTAGCCAACGAAAACTACACGTTGGCAATGGTTTTACCATGTTGGCCCAGAGTTGGCGCAATATAGGTGCGCCTTCATCCTCAGGGCAGTCACATGGCCTACTGTAGGGCCTATAAATGAGTGTCAATCCTTGATTGGGCCAATATACGTATTTATATGCACTATCAATGTGTTGGTCGTCATTCGTCCGGCCGACATATTTCTTTTTTGGCTTCACCAATACATTAGTGGTTCTTTTTTGGGCCAAGGTATTTATTATCTGCTCCACCAACATGTTGGCGCGTCCTTCGTTGGGACAATGTATTTCTATTGCTGATCCTTCAATATGTTGGCTGTAGTTCGTTGGATCAACGTAGTTCTTCATCTGCTGTACCAGTATATTGGCCATCCTTAACTGGGCCAAAGTATTTCTAATTTTGTTCCACCAGTATGTTGGCCGTTCTTCGTCGAGCGAATGTATTTCTTTTTCTGCACTTTCAATGGGTTGGCCGCCTTTCGTTGGGCCAACGTATTTCATTTTTGATCCACAAGTACGTCGGTCGTACTTCATTGGGCCAACGTATTTTCTTTGAACTGCAACTAAAGTCTAATGTTTAGAAACAATTATTTAACATAATTATTAACGTAATTATTTAATGGATTGTTTAACCATAAGTAGCGTTATAATTGTAGACTCTTTAGGCTCTTCTGTTCCCCCAAACCCCAGCCCCACTTTTTCTTTTCCTCCTTGCCGATGACCGTTACAGTGTGGGATGTCTGAGTATGGTTTGAAGTGTGTATGCTTGTAGTTATTTTGATGTGGGCGCAATAAAATACAAAATACAAATGCGTTACTATGAGTTTTTAAGATTGTCCATAATGATAAGTAGTACCTATGGACACACCGCACGCTCAAACTGGATTTTCTTTCGTGTGATCATAAAATCTTATTTCTGTGTACTGCAGTACATTGTTTGCATTTCTTCTACAGGCCATCAAATTACATCATTTAATTTTATTTATACCACGACTGTGACGTCACGCTAACTCAACGCCATGCTAAATTTCCGTAGATTAAATCCCGTTAACCAACACCGGAAGTATGCGTCATCACAAAAAGTGTGGGTTATCAAGTTACCCAACACTTTTGCCGATAACCCACACTTTTCCTGATAACCAAAACTTTTGACACTTCCAGATCACGCGACCGGGAACACACACGCCGCCAACCAAATACAGCATGCAAAAAAAAACGTAACGCAAAAAAAGTACAAACCATATTACTTAAAATGAATGAAATCCGATCCCTGCAGACTCTCACATATCTGGTCCATGACTAAGCTTGTTCACTCGCGTTACCTCCCCCACCCCCTACTCCCTCCCTCCATCCACATACTGAAATGGAATGATCTTCAGTCATGCCGATACCCTATTACCGAATTTTTTTTTAACAATTCTCAAACTACAAATGCAAAAATGAATTACGTAGCTTCTCAGAATGTCCTAGTAATGTCACTGTATCCCTGCTGTCTCACATGTCGAATTATTCGCTCCAAATACGATAAGGCTTCGATAAGCACGAACGAGGTTCCAGCGAAAAACCTAACCCAACCGACGCTTGTCTAACTCCCACCCTCCTCCCCTCCCTCCACAAAGTTTGACTCATCCGTCTATCACATACTTCTCCCTTTGCAGTAATTGCTAATGTTCCTTAAAAATCTTGATGCAACACCTACTCGTGTACATTTGAGCTTTTTGACTTTTGGTGTGAAGCTCTTTGCTAGACTTTTTCACATTTTAACTTTTTTTTTAGTGTTTTTTTCCTTAGTTGAAGCCTCTCCTATCGCCACTGTCTAGAAGTAACCTGTCACATTAGCCGCCATGGTTGAGCTGGCAAAGATCATGTTATCGCAAATAATGCTTACATTGCTACGGCTGACGTAAGGCTCGTCAAAATTTCTAAAGATAAATTGTTTATATTTATTGCAGAGTAACTTTCCTAGATTTGCATTATCTACATATATAATAGGCAGCAGGCGGCCAAGTCAACGGCCACGCCATTTCGTTGTACAATCAAGTACCCCACCCTGTAGTGCCATCTGTTGACGGGATTCGCCTTCAAATTCGGGTTGGGACACTTTTCCAACGTCTTCGAACAGATGGCGCCACTTACCAAACATGCCATGTCGCCGTCTATTGACGGCCTTGGACTACAAGTTCGGGTTATAACACTTATTCCAAAGTCTTCGAAGAGATGGCACCACTTACCAGACCTGCCGCACCGTTTTTGGGTTCGTTTTTGGGTACTGTTGTGGTGCCAAAGCGGCCAACAAAGTTTTAGTCGCGTGGAGTGTGCCATTGTCGGCGTTTGATCTAAAAAAAAAACAACAACCCGTGTCTACTAAACCAGACAACTTTAAACCAAACGACGATAGGTTCTTAATTTCGAGGCCCCACAATGGGCCTCGAAATTGGCAGCCTGATAAGATAGAAAGGCGCATTTATTTCCTAAATGTTCACTTCTAGAAAGGAGTTGAATTGTTTTTAAGTGGGCTCCAACAATCGTTGCTTGCAACAATGTCGCCATGCACGGTACCGAGGTGAATTGTTTCAAAGGTTTAACTTAAACATTAGGTTATTTGTTTACTGAATGCTGGATTTCTCAAGGTTTTTTTAGCCTTCAGTCAAACACCCGCCAGCGACTTTTACGGGGCTGCACCAAAGGGAGAATGTCACTGGGTGGGGTGCAGAGTAAGAGGTGGGCAAGCGTGTATGGGGGAAGTAGGCAGGAGTGTGGGAATTGGGGGTTAAAGTAATTGGGGGAAGAGGGCTTATGTGGGAGCCATTCACATGTTCGGTCTTCGGTTTGATAAATTTAAAACCAGAGATCAAACACCTGGAGGGAAGCGGGGGGGGGGCGGGGCAACATGCGCATGGGCACAACTAGTAATAATAATAAAGCATTACACTCGAAGCCAAACAATCAACAATAAAGATAGTACTTTACAATAATCCAAAGACTAACCAAACAATATTTTACAATTCAATGTCCGTTGCAGGCTACGCTACACTTACTTCATTCGCTCCGTTAACAATAACCTACCAGCTTCTTCCTTAGCTGTAGAGTAAAACAAGCACTATAGTGATATAAGAATAATAAAGCCAAGCAGTGCACAACATACATATGAAAAACACCACGTTTCGAGATTGCTTTCACCTCGTCATCAGGTGCACAAAATCCACAAAAGTTTCGTCACCATGTTAAAATACAGTTCATGACAGCTTCAGCATAGGGTTGTAAAATATTTTAAGTTGGAAATAAAACATAGGAAAACGATTAAAAGATTAAAAAGAATCTATGCTTAACCTGGACAAAACAGGTAAGCATTAGGAACCCTATCGACCTCACCCCTCCGAATGCAGAGAAGTGAAGTCCGGTGGCTATTGTTTCAGTTTAAAAACTATTTTGGTTGAAGGTGGGGGAGGTTAAGCAAACCTAGATATTCCGAGCTTGTGTAGAAGTAGGACGTATTCCTTGATATTTTTATTTTTAGGTATAATTAACACTGGCGACTTGTCAAGGCCTCTCTACAGTCCAAAAATTGTGAAATTCAGTCCAGCCAAATCCGAGATTCAGAGAGGGACCAAATAGACAACTTCTTGTTCTGCTTCTTCTTCTTCTTCTGCTTCTTGTTGTTGTTCTGGGGATACTTTCGTCTGTCCTCTCTACAGGTCAAACCATTTGTCCTATAAAGCTGGTTCTTAGCTCATTTTACAGGTATTGCTCTGTAGATGTGCCCTTTCCATAAGGCATTTTCTAATTGGTCAAGTGGTTCAGGGGTTATGGAGCTCTAAACCACCAGATTGATTGTTTTACATTGTTTTAAACATTGTTATTATGCAACAATGCCAATTTGCAAACGCCAGCTGCAAGACTGAAGATAAAGGATTTGTTTCAATTATTAACAGTGTTAGTAAGAGTCAGCCTAGGGTCTCTGTGTTAAACTTTCAATTTGGACCGTCAACTGCACTGTTTTACAGTTTAGCTGCAATTCTAAAAGTAACACGAATTAATAAACAAAAACGGAACGTTAAATATTTAGAGTAACGGTCTAAAAGTCAAAACCTAGAAGGAACACAGACAAGCTTTGACAGTAAGGGTCTAGGTATAAAATTTTGTAAGAGGCTGGTAAGCATTAGACCCTTACTACCCGGTGGTCAGAAATAAATACATTTTGACGAAAAACTGGAAATCTTCCTACAAAGACCCATGTGATGATCCAGTGGTTGGTATACGTTTGCTGCTTTGTTTTATGTTGAAAATTATTTTTCCATTTAGTAACATGGCAGGGTATTCGCAGCAGAGAGCATTACTGGTTATCCTCTACCGCAAATCTACGAAATGTAATTAAAAATTCTAAAGCATCAAAAGACAAAATGCCAAACTTCACAAGAAAATTGTGTCCTTAAAGTTCCATAACAATATTCTAAGAACAAAGAAACCTGCTACAACCGTTCATACACATTCTGTCCGAATAGAGTAGAACTAAGCTAACCACCGGGTAGTAAGGGTCTAATGCTTACCAGCCTCTTACAAAATTTTATACCTAAAATCTTACTGTCAAAGCTTGTCTGTGTTTCTTCTAGGTTTTGACTTTTAGACCCTTACTCTAAACATTTAACGTTCCGTTTTTGTTTATTAATATGATTATGCACGGGAGGCAGGTGAGAAAGGATTACAAGAGGTTCCAAGTTAATTCGTGAACAAAGTTTATTGACAGTAAAAAGGATGGCTGTTTCCTCCAGGTTTGGTTTGTGCCCTGAATTTAATCAATCTGGATAGGTTCCCGTTGCATGCAATGGTGTACTAACGAATTTGTTTCATTTCTTAATTTGAAATTGGATTTATGTGCCGTGATTCTTTATTTAAGCTTCTGTTGTGATTGTCCCACATAGCTGACACCGCATGCTAGCTGGGAGCAGGGTATCCAATATACTGAGTATTTTTTGGTTGCTAGCCTACTTTCTGTTTTATCACCAGCTGTTTATTCAGGTATTGTGAGCTACTTTAAGTAGGGATGATTGCTAGAAATACGTCTAATATTATTCTCTGCAAGAATATTTCTGAATGGTTCAGTAATGCCTTGGAAGTAGGGAACGGAAAAATAAAAATAAAAATCTGCTTTGATGTAGCTTTGCTTGCTTGGTTGAAGGGCTGTACTTATTAATCGAGTCAAAGGGAAAAACGGTAACCATTGGCTAGGTTTTTCTAAATTTTTTTAATTAAAAAAAAATTAATTTCTTTGAGCCTTAAGTCAGCCGAAGCAACTTAACGCTTGTATGGCTGAACCAGCTCAATTTTTAACATTACCAGACTTTTAGAGGAGAGGAAATATCTGGTAAGGGAGGTGCCAACCCGAGGACTCGATCCGGGAAACCTCCGATCATCGTAGGGGCAGAATGATTGTCCAGAATTGGCCAGAAGAGTTCCCATAGCTGCTGAAGGAGCTCTCACGCTACCCTGGCCGGCAATCCTGGCGTCGACTTTGACAAGGTCCCCTTTCCAGGGGTTCAACCAGATCCGCAAACCTCCAGCAACCAGGCTGAGCTCGCTCACAACTCAGCCACGATGACCACAGAAAAGTATTTCTGCAAAGTGTACTTCAGCTCTTTTTCGAGAATTGCGTTATTGGTTGTGTGCCCAAAAATACGCTTAATTTCACCTTTTACGACGTTAACTTTATGCAAAGGATAGGGTTAAGCATATTCCCCCTTTTTCACAAGGTGGCAGAGTTCTCCCTGCTGAGCCAGACAAAGTGGAGGTTTTCGGGTCTGTCTTCGCTGAGAACTTTGTCACCCCTGATCTTGACATACCAGTATGGACGGGTGGCTTTGTTCCCTCTGGATTCCAGGAGTTTACAGTTACTGCGGAGGAGGTACTTCGTGCCATTGGGAGTCTGAAACCTAGTAGGGCTTGTGGTCCAGACGGTTTCTCTGCTTTCTTTCTCTGGGAGATCATGCTCCAGATCTGCATGCCTGTCTCTTGGATTCTTGATCGTTCTCTGAGAGAACGCACTTGAGGGGTAGCCTCTTACGCTACCCTGGCCGGCCGTCCTTGTTGGTACTTTGCCAAGGTCCCCTTTCCAGGGGTTCAACCAGATCTGCAAACCTCCAGCAAGCAGGCTGAGCTCTCTCTCACAACTCAGCCACGATGACCACAGAAAAGTATTTCTGCAAAGTGAACTTCAGCTCTTTTTCGAGAATTGCTTTATTGGTTGTGTGCCCAAAAATACACCTAATTTCACCTTTTACGACGTTAACTTTATGCAAAGGATAGGGTTAAGCATATTCCCCCTTTTTCACAGGGTGGCAGAGTTCTCCCTGCTGAGCCAGACAAAGCGGAGGTTTTCGGGTCAGTCTTCTCTGAGAACTTTGTCACCCCTGATCTTGACATACTAGTATGGACGGGTGGCTTGGTTCCCTCTGGATTTCAGGAGTTTACAGTTACTGCGGAGGAGGTACTTCGTGCCATTGGGAGTCTAAAACCTAATAGGGCCTGCGGTCCAGACAGTTTCTCTGCTTTCTTTCTCACGGAGATCATGCTCCAGATCTGCGTGCCTGTGTCTTGGATTCTTGATCGTTCCTTGAGGGAAGGCACTATTGCACAAGTTTTGAAGGAAGCTGTAATTGTACCTATTTTTAAAAAGGGTGATACTTCGGCACCAGGGAACTACAGACCTATTGCTTTGACTTGTGTTATTTGTAAGGTACTTACGAAACTGATTCGTGTTAGGATGCTAGATTTTCTTCTACTAACCAATTATTTCCGGATCAGTTTGATTTTTTGCCCGCTAGGTCGACTGTTGTACAGCAACTGTTAGTTCTTGATTTTATCACCGACTCAATTGATGGTGGGGTACCTGTGGACTTACTCTTTGTTGACTTTTTCTTAGGCGTTCGAATCGGTCTCATTGGAGCACCTCCTTGCCAAGCTGCATTGTGTGGGGTTTCGCGGGTTTATTTGGGACTGGTATGCGAGCTTTTTGTTGGGTCGTTCACAGCGTGTCTCTTGCGGAGGGTGTCTGTCCAAACCAACGGAGGTCCTCAGTGGCGTTCCCCAGGGCTCTATCTTGGGACCATTACTGTTTGTTATGTAAGTTAATGATCTTCGCACTAACACAAATGCCGTTCCGGTATATAAGTTTGCTGATGATTTGAAGCTGAATCGATAGGTTGTCGATGTTGAGTCTTCTGGTGACCTCCAGCAGGCCCTTGGGGATTTGGATAGCTGGTCCCATACTTGGAGACTTCCCATTACTCCTCTGAAGTCTGGGGTATTGCATTTGGGGCACAATATCTTGGAATTTTGATTATATCTTAGGGGGCGATGGTATTCCAGCTCATACCTCTATTAAAGACTTCGGTGTTTGGCTCTCCTGTGACCTACGGAGCACAACTCATTGTAATTTCATAGTTAAAAAGGCCAGGCAGAGGAATGCGGTTATCAGAATGTCTTTCAAGTCGGGTGACCGGGCCACCTTGATCTGGGCTTTTAAATCATATGTCAGGCCCATACTCGAATTCGCGTGTCCGGTGTCGAACCCCATTTGCTAGGCGATATCGAGTGGGTGGAGTCCGTTCAATGGAGGTTCACTAAGTTCTTGCCGGGGGTGAGGAAACTGGACTATCGGAGCTCTCTCTGGGTTATGGGGCTTGATTCCCTGGAACTCAGAAGGCTGAACGCGAACTTACATTTGGTCTATTCCATCTTGCACGGAAATTATTTTGGAGATTTCCATGGGTTTTTTTGAGCTGAGGGGCAGTATGTACTACCGTTACCATGCTTGGAAGCTCGTTCCTGGGACGGCCAGGTTAAATTGTCGGCAAACATTTTTTTCTTGTCACGTGATCAACAGTTGGAATGCGCTCCCGGCATCTGTTGTCTCGGCGTCTACTCTATCTCAGTTCCGTTTACGGTTGAATAAATGTAATCTTGATATTTTTTTGTCCCGGTTTTAATGGGTACTTTTTTTTGTCACAATTTGATTTTAGCTTTAACCTGCCAACTAATACGACATTTGGTGAACCTATTTACTATTTGGTGTAAATTTCATTTTTTTTTTAATGTATTGTTGTTTGTTTTATTTGTGCAGTGTGTTTTAACCTTTTATGCATATTTAGTAAGTCAGGCACGGTATTAGTGGTACTTTGGTATCCTTCTGTCCACTGATTTCACTTTTTGTGTGAAGTTAACTATTATTATCTTATCTTATCTTAATTTGAACATTATTTATAAGTATTTGTAATTTTTTATAGACTTTCCCTTTGATTTTCTGTACGCCCGATTTGGAATTTCTCCCCTAGGTTCGTCACGCATGGCATGTACATAATAACATACCAACCTGTTGTTCGCAAAGTCAAAGACACTCAGATTGGCTCTTATGCGTTCTCTCGTTAACGATACTTTATTATAACTTATATCGGTCTCTGCTTGACGCGAATTCGAAATGCGCTAAAAAGGGTAAGCCCCTTATCATGCCATTTATCATGCAATGAACTGTGTAATACCTTATAGTAATAAAAAGTGCATCAGTTATCAGGGTTTTGTTTTAGAAATTTTACAACAGTACTATTTGTAGATTTCTTTCTAAAGAAAAAGACTAATTACATATCAATATAATGAAAATTAAAAACACTTGAGCTATTTTTATTCACCTATGAAAACCAAGTCATTTATTTTTCGTGGCGTGAGTCATAACTCGAATCATAAACACGGTAACGTCGGCTGTAGCTTTTGCACAACTATACCGTATTTTTTTCTAAATGCGTGTGCATGTTGAATTGATTAAATTCAGAACCGCGACCTTTTGGTGCAGTGATAGCTGGCAATCCAGTGAAACAGTTCCAATGATATCAGGCGAGAATCTCGTGCACCGTAGACATCGTGTTTGCTTTGAATAGGTTTATACCATTTTAATGAATAGCGTTTTGGTAGACGATTCATTACACGTCTATAACTTGTATGTCCATTTTCAGCTTCAAATTTAGCTTCATTATAAACCTTTTCGTCCGATTTATGCGTACTTATCATTTGTGACATCAGTTTTATTTAAGACTAAACAAAACTGATTTTCGTTCACTTTGCTCAATCAATCAGCTCATCCTGTGACGCTTGGGTGAATCGGTAATACTCTGGTTAATTTTCATGATAGCATTTTTCAAGCTGACTAAATTTGTCCCACGATGAGAATGGCAATATTGATTAAAAGGCGTGATGGGCTAAGTATTTATCTTTTCAAATCCGACCCCCCCCCCCCCCCCGAGGTATCGGGTGGTACCCATGAGTGGTACCCATGATGTTAATTTAATAATTTAATAATGCTAAACAAACTGGATGATGGTTTCCTCACGAGTTTGAATTTCTTTCAATGCATTTTTTTTGCGCAAACAAACCGCTGATTTTCGTTTGCTTCGTTCCACCAGAAGTAAATACATAATTATAACTAAACAAAAAAAGGCTTCACCGTTTAGAAAAAAAGGATTGGAGCTCGCATCCCCATACTCACAGCTGTGAAGGTACACGAATAAAAAAGGATTAGAGTTCAATCGAACGCAACGAACTATAATTTGAACTCCAATTCGAGAGATCAAAGACTGTTTTTGCTCAGTGGTTACGTCAGAAAATGAACGCAATTTGTGTTTGAAATGTTTAATGTTTGCCTGCGAATGTATGTTTGTGTGCACTTAATTTGTGTGTTATACAGGCTTTTTTAAATATTTGTCTGTGTTTGTTGTTTTATATTTTAAGTATGTTTCCTGTGAGTGGCTAAATGTGTATTTTGTCTGCATTTATAATTTGTGAAACAAGCATACTCCTAATTAAGGCAGTTTTTATGTATGTATTGTTCATCTTTTGTGGGCGTTTTGCTGTTTACGGCATCTGTTTGTATGTGGTTTAGATTTTCGTTCTGTTTCATGTGCTTGCGTGTGTCGTTTTTTGTGTGCGTATATTATTTGTGTGAAGAAGCCAACCCTTTTGTTTGTTTGATTAGTGATGTTCATGAATGCATGTGCAAATTGTGCATGGATACCGTCATGTCACAATCCTTGTCCCCTGGAATTGGAGTTCAAATTATAGTTCGTTGCGTTCAAGTGAACTCTAATTCGTTCATACTCTAATTCATACTTCACAGCTGTGAGTATGGGGATACGAGCTCTAATGCTTTTTTTTCTAAACGGCGAAGTCGTTTTTTGTTCAGTTAATTTGTTGGCTTTTTTCGCTTCCATTTTTTTGTAATTGCTCGGTCCGGCCTATCATGTGTACGGTATGTCCACTGTAAACCCAAATTTGTTTGCGAAAAAACGGAACATTAGAAATACGTAGTTTTGTTCAGTTTTGCCCAAGCTTTATCCCATGTTTGTTATTTAATGACTACACACTAGCGTGTGTCTGAGTTAGCATGTATCAGCTGATGGGTAGTTGATTCTGCGTTGTTGCCAGCAGCTTCAGTATTATGGCTCCTTAAACCCTTTCACGGCTTAGGCTTTCGAGTATTATGGCAAACAATCCCTGAAACAAGTCAACTAGCTTCCCGAAGCATGCATTGAAGAAGAAAATAAGTCATTCAGTCATGTCGGCCGCCCAATTTTGAAGGCCTCAAAATTATAGACTTTGCACCCTATGGTTTATAAACTGACAGATTTAAGCGAAAACCAAGACCATTTCATTTTGGTTCTCGACAACCTTTCTGTGGGGGCCGACAATGCTAACTCAAAGAAGATACCACGACAAGTTACTTTCCCCGTGCCCGAACATCGCTGCATCTTGTTCAAGTGAGTGGGGCCTTGCCGCCGCCTGTCCAGTTTTTTTAAATTCTCATGCGCAAACGAACTCTAATATCGTGAATCAAAGTCCAAGTCGTTAGCCGGCTGACAATGCCACGTCCACCGCAAAAATGTTGATAGCAATTATTTTTTCAGGTTCACAGGTATGAGCGCTCGCGCATGCAGTGATTGATGCTGTTCACTTAAAAAAAATGCAGCTCATCCCTAAAAACCCCGAATCTACCAAATAAAAATGCCTTTCTCTTCTTCTGGCTGCCAATAGGCATCGAAATTAACAACGTAGCTGAATTTAGCTTGCACAACTCTTTCTTTGTTAGACCATTGTAGCAGCAGGGGATTCATATCATAAACACACACTGTTGCAACAGTAAAACCGTTGATTTACCACTAGTAAGAACCACTGCTGGGCGTAGAATTCTTAGTTACGTAAGTAAGAAAACGAAGGCCTTTGGTTCTTACTTACGTAAGTAAAAATTCCACCGCTTTCAATGTTTACGTAGCAATAACTTATACTAAATTTCAGTGACAAACTTAATTCTTAACCAAGCCAGATTTTCAAATTTCCTTTCTTAAGTATTTATGAGAGGTATGAATGTGCATTCTTAGCCTATAATTAAACGGTTCTATTAGAAAATGACGGAGCGCTTGTCAACAACATATCATTGTACGCTACACATTCTGAAAATATACACCCTACAAGTGTGCGGAACCTAGTGGTTAAATGTATGGGATCAGAGTGTGAGAGGTGCCTGGTTCAATTTCTAGAACCAACATGTTTTTTTCTTAAAGCCGTCACAATACAAGTTCATTTTTTTATTCTAAATTCAAAATGAAAGGATGCTCGAATATAATGCAAATGACAGTTTTGGGACCATAAATAAACAAAATAAATAAATAAATAACTAGCACTGTGGTTAGGGCACTTAGCCTATTATGTCGAAAACCCTGGGTTAGAGTCAAAGTCGGGGCAGTTGTATTTTCTCTCCTTTCTTCTCGGATTTCTGCTTGCTTTGTTGTTCATTTATCTTAAAAATACTTTTTAATTAATGAAAAATTGGCTAAAACTAGTCTAAAAACTTCTGAGAACTTCCCCAACCCCCAGGGGTAGTCAGTAGTAGTCGACTGTGTCCTCAGGATGATAGTGAGTACACAATGATGAGCAAACTTTTTTTGCAACACTTCTTTCCTGGCCTTTTTCCTGGGCCTGTGACTTCAGCTACTATTGGTCTTTTGGGCACAGAATTGCCCTGTGGTTCCTCGTGTTCGTGTCAATTGTAGCATGTAAAATAAGTAGGAATTACCCAGCAAAATTGTTCCTCTCATCTTCTGACTATGGCTGGGAGCCTATCAAACGGGAAAGAAAATGGGTCTATGGAGCCTGTGCTCATGTCGATTACAGCAGGTGATTGATTCAGGAATTGCCTAGGAAAACAGTCCCTATCGCATTCCATGACTACACCATTGGTTCTGGTGCCGTGGTTACAGTGAGTAACAGCAATACGAAACAATGTTAAACTTGCCAGCAATCATTTTCTTCATTTATTAAAAAAGACTACTTGTTTAAACTGTTAACCCCTTTCCCTGCCCGCCTTCCTCGCCCCCCACCCACCCCCCGTTACACTCCATTGAAACCTACTACAAATGAAGCCATTGCCCTTGCCTGAGAAGAGCAAGCCCAACTATTTCTTACATTCCTCCAGATGCTGTTAGTGACCATGCTTGCTTTATCCTCCTAAAGTCCAAGATCTAGACACACGCACACTAGTGTGTCGCGCTAAGTTAGGCAACAATCATCACATCAGTTCAATTGTTGAGATTGTAAACCATTGTAGCGCGGCGCGATAGCGTCAGTGTTTTATATCTTGAAGCATAGTTAGGCACATTTCAGGTACTTGGGGAAAAATAATAATGCGGTACAAAAGCTTAAATTGTGTTGAAATCGAGAGCAATGACCCACCTGATAAAAATTATCTCGTGTAGGAATGCCAGCTAAGCTGCTTTCAATGCAAAATCTGACCCTCAATATTGCACCGAATAATACTTTGGACGTTAAATGAAAACCGAAAGTAGCAATGGTCTAGTTTTCATTTAACCTTCGAATTATTAAGCGGTGCGATTAACTTGGCGAATGTTTTGTTGTGTTGATATCACTCCTTTGAAGGGCCGAACCATTCGGAACTTGGCGACCCTTTTTACCAGTTTTGGTTTTTGATGTGATTATAACGAACGAGTGCAAAAATGGTTGTGAGTCATTTTAAAAGGTCAATAAAAACTTCAAATTGGCCATAAGAATTAATTTGAATTTTTTTATGCGTTTCATGTATGTTTCCAGCACCATTACGGCTTGCTCGGAATTATTTCTATGAAAACTACTCATTTTCATCATGGTATCTTGGTCGACACCTCCCTTAAACTTCATTCCAACGTGGACAATATCATTAGCTGAGTTTACAGAAAAGCTCATTTCATTCTCAAAAGTTTCTCCTATGTCAAACCGTCACTTTTTGCCATGCTTTACAACGTTTTTCCTGGACCTGTTATGAAGTACTGCTCTCAGATTTCTCGTCCATGTTATGCCTTCTTTCTGACTAGCCTGGAAACCAGTCAGCGCCGGCTTACTAAGTAGTGTAAGCTACTTAATTCTTTCCTGTACTACGAATGCTTAAGCACCTTTCCCTTGTTTTGCCCAGTATCCGGTTCCTCAGAGGCAATCTTATTCTGACGTATCAAATCATTCACCACAACCTACTTGACGTTAACATCGCCAATTTTTTCTGTTACTCTACCTCTAAACTAAGGTCCAACATCTAAGCCTCAATCTCCCTCTAATCCAGGGGCCACGCTTTCAAACTCCAGGTAAAATCTCTCCTCGGCAACATTAGACAACACTACTTCTGCGAGTGAGACATGCAGCTCTGGAACGCACTTCCAGCAGACGTGGTCTCTGTGCCCTCGCTTAACTCCTTTAAACGCCGTTTAGACCTGTTTTTTTTTTCGTAGTTCTTGGTTGGGACTTGGAGGAGGGTGAGTACATATAGTTGGCACCGTTTTTTTTCTGTTCTATTATATTCTATTTTCTCTGTTTCGTAACAGTCACCAAATTAAAACAACCTTGAACGTAGACACTGAGCAGATTTTCTTGTGTTTTAATAACCAAATAAACGTTTACGATTCTAAAAGGTGAGTCTAACCTCAAGGTTTGCAGCTACAGTATTGTACTATTTTATTTTTTTTTTTGCATATGTTAAGAACCCTTTTTCAATGTGTGATGCTCTTTTTGAGGCTTGTGTGAAAGTAAAAATGATGTGGAAAGTAGGACCTGGTCAAGTTTTTGCTCACCTGATGAATGGTTTGAGTAGTGACTGAGTGTGTCTCACAAAACCTTGAAACGAACCTCGAAATTAGCAGGGAGAATTATGAGCACAATTTCGACAAATATTCCAAGAAATGGAGCAAAATGAACGGCTGTGTGCGCCTTGATAACTTAACTGGAACACAGGCTTTGGGCTTTTACAGGCAGAGAGGATTGAAATATCAAGCCTCTAGGAGGCTGAATAGCTGGTTCGATTTGTACTGCTAAGAATGACTTGTGTACCAAATTTCATGCTTTTGGCTCAATTTGCAAAAATTTGCTTGTCAAGCCTCAGGGATGGGTGAATGGGATGTGGGATGCTAGGTACCGTGGGGGTATTTCATTAAGGTTTTGCTGTTGGTCCGATTTTTGCTGCAAAGAATGAGTTGTGTACCAAATTTGATGCTTTTAACTCGATTTGCTAGGATTTTGTTGGTCAAACCTAAGGGGGAAACCAGGGGGGGTTCACTTGCGGGGTGCCTTCGGGAGGCCTTGGGGGTATTTCACGAGGAGTTCCGTGACTGGTATGATTTGTACTGCTGAGATTGACTGGTGTTCCAAATTTCATGCTTTTGGCTCAATTTGCATGACTTTTTTGGTCAAGCCTCAAGGGGAGGGGCAAAGCAGGCAGTAAGAGGCCTTTGAGGGGGGATTTCATGGAGATTCTACGGATGGTTCGTTTTGTGCTGCTAAAACTGACTACATACTTCATACTTTAAGCTCGATCTGCAAGAATTTGTTAATCAAGCACATGGGTGGGGACACCGGGCATTCTTGGTGATATTTAGTCATTGTAATAGTAAAATATTTGACCAAAAATAAAAATGGTCCGGAGAAGGAAGGGGTCAAGACCGATTAATGACCATCCTTGAATTTAAGAATAAAACAAAGGTGGAAAAGGGACCAGGTGTGAGAGGGGAATTTCACATAGAAAGTTTTCGTTGTTGGCTGATTTCCAATTTTCCTTAATATAGAAAGTTGGGCATGTTCAGGCCTTTTTAGAAACTTGGTTAGAGCAACCAAGACAAGGTTTTGTCGAAAGGTGGCCACATTCTGCTAGAAACTAGTGTGTCAGGTAGGGAGTTTGGCACCAGAATGCTTCTAAGAGCAAAAAAAACTACGTCGGGACTCAGTAAGAAAAGTCGGACAAGCAAGCTTAAGACAGTGACCTCGAATGGGCAGAGCCGGACTAGTATCGGGAACGGCAGATGAATGAATGAATGAATAAGAAATTTATTGCACCAAAAAGATACAAAAGGTCAGGGAAGGGACCATACGATCCACAAACACCCTGCCAAAAACAAATTAAGCAAGAAGAAAGTAAAAGTAACCAATTGCTGGCATAGCCACCATTGTCGCATACTAAAAACGCATTACAAACTTTGTAAGATCTACACTTTTATTAAGTCTGAATTTAAAAGATACAAGGGATGGGGCATGGACAACATCTGCAGGAAGCGCATTCCAAGGCTCAACAACACGATTTGAAAAAAAGTGCCTACGACAATCACTCTTAAAAGGTCTCACGATCAATTTAAAACCATGATCACGTGTTCGGTCCCCCCCCCCTCACGCACTTGAAAAAAACGAGTGCTAGGTATATTCGTTAAACCATGAAGGATGGAATAGGTCATGTAGAGGTCCAGCTTAAGCCTCCGTAGATCAAAGCAGATCAATTCCCACATGGCCATTTAGGATCCTGAATGTTAGGATGAGATCAAACTTCAACCTACGAAGTTCCAGAGAGTCGAAGCCAAGACACTTTCATGGGAACTTTCACGACTGGTTCGATTTGTACTGCTAATAATGACTTGCGTAACAAATTTCATGCTGCTTACTTTATTAGCAAGAATTAAGCTTGTACCTGGATCCTCCGTGGCGTGAACATCTGGCCTTGTTGGTCGCGAGAGAATCACTGCTGCGATCGGGACGTGCCCTTCCTTGGCTTGGTTAAGTTGCAAACAGAATTAGTCGATAGTCTGAACTTCGGTAACCTTCAAGAAAAGTGTTCGTCCACTCCTGGACAAATCTACCGCTTGAATGAGACACCCAGACAGCAATTACTCTACAACCGCCAAGCCAAACCGAGATTACCCCATCGTGACAAATTTTCTCCTACCGAACGCCATTACTCTAAAGTGTACTAAAATTCGTCTTACAAAGCAGACAGCCGATATGTCCAACACCCAAGTGAGGAAGCAGACATCCCTCCACCTGCTCGTCAACAACAATCCCAAAGATCTAAGTTCAGATGAACAACACTAATGAGCGTAACGGACAACGTCAACGCCGTAGTGTTTACTGTTCCAGCAAAAATCATACATATCATTCGTGTGATAGGTTAGACCCAAAGGATCTCCCAAACGGCCCAAGGTGCTTAACTTGTCAAGGATTTGGGCACGTGAGCAAAAACTGCCCTTCTATACCACCATGGGGACGCCCTCCACGTCGACAACATCGAGCAAATTCTGAAAATCCAACCCAAAACAAAAATTTTGACCAACCGACTCCTACTGCGAACTGGGTGATCCCTACTAACCAAGATAGTCAACACTGTGAAATATGTACAACAATCACAATCACAAGATGACAATAATGATGCCATCCCAATTTTATGCCCAAACCATCAGGCATATGGACTAAGCCTTATACACCAAGACCAACATCCACGACTGGGAAACCAACAAATTTCGTATGTAACTAGTTTTAAGACCTGCCACAGTCGCGGGGGCCCTCCAAAAGGTCCATGACCTTCGACCATGATTCCGGTGCGTCCCTCGTGATTGTAGGCCATTGTTAAAAAAAAAATGATAGGTCTAAATGTCCCAGAGTGTGTGTGGCTTCAGCCGCAAATGATGTGACTGCGACTGGTGTTTTAGTCGGTGTCAGGCGGCACGATCGACAAGTTCGCCCACTGAAGCATCATGTCATTATTAAAAATGTAGTTGAGATGGCCTCGGCAGCTAAAAATATCCTGCCAGCATCTATACGCTTAAATGCTTGACTGAACCGTAATACATATAAGAACTATTGGTTTATATGCACGTCAAAAGAAACACTCACGTAATTTAGTTATGTTTGGCAACAGAAGCCATCATTTGTTTAACGTAGATTTGCTAATTGACTAATCTTATGATTTATATGGTGACACTGCCGCTAAGAGAATTCTTCACTTTTTAAAGGGGACGTTACACTTCCGCTTGTTTTTTCCTCTCCTTGTCACATGCACCAGCGACCGGCTGTCCTGATTCAACTTGAAGTGTGACGAACGACGCTAGGAGATTTTCCGGTTATCATTCATGCCAAAGGGTGCCCCATAGTTTGACGTACTCTTAAGCAGAAGATGGTGGCACTCAGAAGTTCTCAATCTGAATTAATGGCTCTCACTGAGCAAGTTTACCTGAATGTAGATGCCTAACGTTAGAAATTCGACGCGTCGTCCAGTTAGCCGCCGATTCTGGCACCAGTCGCGTTCCGTACACCCCAAAAGTGAACTGCTCTAACATGCGGATTGAACTGTAAAAGGTGCTCGTGACACACGATACACGGATTTTAGACTTAAAACACTGCATTGACGCCAAATTATTAAAGTTTAACAACAATGGATTCATGCTACGTACCTCTTTGTCCACTCGACGACATAACAAAGCCTCCAGAGGTTTAATTTCGTTAATTTCAAACAGAACAAGAACCAAGGTACGTGTGTATTGTACTGTATAATACGCTAGGGCGTTTTCTATTCTCATTAAAAATGTGTGAAACGAGCATTGGACGTAGCAATAAATCGTCCGAAGTTCAAGAATAGTTAGCATTACCGTAAAATAATGTTGATTTAGTGTTGCAACACCGGGTGGTCAAAAGTCGGGCCTACCTGAATATTTCCTAAATGGTGTCAAATATCCTGAAAACAAGTTTATAGTAATAATGAGTAAACAGCGGGGATTTAAATGAGTGTAAAGACGATGACCTTGAAGAGCTCCATCAAGGTCATCGCGTTGCTAACTTCTAAAGGAAGCACCGTAGACCGTCAGTGCAAATTTGAAAGTTGTAGGTAATCATTAAAAACTGCCAACCCAAGAAACAGAATGGAAATCCGTGTAGAAACGCCAGAGTTATGTGCAAAATACCCTTTTTGCACATAAACTTCACTGCAAGAGCTACTTGTCAAGCAGTGAAGCAAATGGAAAGGTTAGAAGGCAGTGACCAGCTAGCATCTCCGGTCTGTTGTACACAGTTATCACAACGCTGTTTATTTCATGTTTGTTTGTTGTTTTACGGGTATTAGCCAGTTTTGTGTATTTCATTGCTTGAAATTTGAACAATGTTTCTGTCACCATTTTATTGTTCAGAACCAACGGGTGTAGTATGTGGTCAGACAAGTCATGTTATTAGTGGGTTCTAAACAAATAACATGGGCGTACATAACTGTAACGAACTTGTAAATAAATTAATTGTAAATAACTTTGTAAACAACTACGAAAGCTGCAAACTTGCAACTTGAAGGCTGTTTTCGTAACCTCTCCTATTGAGTTAGAATTGAGGATTAATTTTGACCAACAAAGAGGGGGGGGGGGTTAAGGGCCCAACTTGGACCATCACGTTTGTGTGGAATAAAAATAAGATGGAAATCAATCAAGAAGGTGCTCGAAATGGTGTCCCATCTCATTGCGGCATGCTTGTGCCCGTGACGTTGTGGAATGTAGTACCCGTTCGAATGTTGCTGCTGGGATGGCTCTACATGTTGCACGTATCCGTTCCTTTAGGTCTTCAGCTGTTGTTGTGGGGGTTTCATACACTTGGGCTTTAACGTGGCTCCACAGGAAAAAGTCCAGCGGAGTTAAATCTGGTGATCGAGCAGGCCAAGCCATTGGGCCAGCTCGACCGATCCACTGTCTTGGGAACAAAGCGTCCAACCGCTGTCGCACAGTTCGACGGAAATAGGGTGGGGCTCCATCAAGTTGGTACCAAATTGCCTGCACCGTCGCTAGTGGCAGGTTGTCCATAACGTCAGTTACAACGTCATCTACAATGAGTTCAAGGTAGCGTTCCCCATTTAGAGTTCCATCGTAGAATACTGGGCCAATGATGTGGCCATTTAGGATCCCACACCAGACATTAAACCGCCATTGTTCCTGATGTCGGGCTTCTCGCAACCAGTGAGGATTCTCGTCTGCCCAGTAGTGCACATTGTGCGTATTCAAGATGCCATCCCGTGTGAATTGCGCCTCGTCCGTCCAAAATACATGATTGAAAAATAAAGGGTCAGCAGTAGTTTTTCCCAAGAACCAATCGCAGTACTGCAGACGGGGGTCATAATTTGTTGCTCGCAGCGCCTGATGAAGATGAACATGATATGGATGGAAACTGTTCCTCTTCAGGACACGTAGGACAGACTGATGACTGATGTCAAGTGCCCTTCCAACTGCACGACTACTGGTATGCGGGTTTTCGGCTACTGCTGCGAGAACCATCACACTATTTTGTTGTCTGTTGCAATTCGAGGCCGACCTGTTCGAGGACGGGCTACAATGCTGCCCGTTTCCAGGAAACAAGTAAGTATCCTGTTGAACGTTCGTATTGTTGGATGCCATTGTTGAGAATGCCGTTCTGCATAAATTCGAAGAGCTTTACGAACATTTTCGTGGGCCAAACCATAGCACACGATCATGTCCACGAGTTCTGCATTGGCGTAGGCTGCCATCTGAAATTACAGTGTTCTGTGTATCTGGCTGAAATTTGCTAAATTATTTACTCATCAACCTAACTGAGAGTAGTTGAAGTACGGCTGAACTGCGCTGAAGTGCAGGTAATTAATGTCTCATCAGCCTAACTGAGTGTAGTTGAATTATGGCTGAAGTGTGCTGAAGTGTAGTTCTTATTTCTTAATCAGCCTTAGGGATGGGTCATTATTAATGGCGACCGGGGGGTGGGGGGGGGGAGAGGTA
>JAHWFP010012995.1:25707-41955 GCA_023313725.1 Lithobius niger
GAAAGGGTGAGGGGTTGACGAGAATAGGATTGGGAGGGGGTTTGAAGGCTGGGTATGCATACTCATTGCTATCTATGCCGGTCGTCTCTTAGCAGACACTAATAGTTGGGGCACATTTAAGTATTACTTTACCTAGATGGGGGGGGGGGGGCCAGGGGAATTGTGTTTTTACGACGATTGTTGGCAAGGGGGAAGTAGGGAGGCCAGTTGGTGATGTAGCATTCCCGTCTCTCAGGTAAAAAAATAAAGATGGGTAAATGCCTGAAAAAATCGGTCCTGAGATCGGCCTAAAAAAATCGGCCCGATTTGTAATAATTCTATTGATAAAATACTCCCTCTTGTATCCCTGACTTGCACGAGCTTTGTTGTCTTGATTTTGTCTGGGAGGGCGGAATTATCGTTCCCAATGATGTAATAGTAAAGGAGGGCTTAGGCAATTGATGGCAATTGGTGACGAGTGGAATGGGTGGAAAATTGCCAATTTCGTGATGACGTAATATGTGAATGCTCCTTTCGGAGAAATTCAGTTTCTTGTTTTCAACGTTTTTTCTTTGGAGGGCGAGGGTGTTCTGGCTGAGTGCTTGATCATGGCGTAAAATAAATTGGGGGGTGGGGGATTGGCGCGGGAAGGAGAGCTCATCGTCAAATCATTTAAAGGTGACTGACGAAGTCGACCATTTAAACACAACACCCCCTGCCATGTCAATGTAAAAAGTCGTAGTCGGAATCCTTTGGTTGTCATTATATCCACCGGAAAGAAAAATGGTGGCATAACAATGGACCGACCTCACTAAGCGCCGTGGTGCGAAGAACAAACAATTACGTGACTCCCTCCCCCTCCGGCTTGTGCCTTTTTCTGCCATATGAGTTTAGAGCTCACCAATACGACCGTGTCTAATTTTAACCACGGGCTTTTCTTTGTTTGCCTTTAAGTCACATGTTGTATTGTTATGGAGGACGTTGTTGCACGTTCACCTGTTTACTTCACAGGGGCATGTCGTCCGTCGTAGAGTACTCTGTATCCATGCGACGCACATGCGATGAACGACGAGCACCTATGGTTTATCTAAAATCAATGTCCACGCGCCACGTGTTTGTTTAGATCTCCGATTGTGGACTGGGCTATCTGGCGTATTCCCGTTTCACTGGCCGTTTGCCTGTTCCTTGGATGGTGCTAACAACGCTATTTTTTTTTTTTTTTTTTTACATAGGGCTTGAGGAAGTGTGAACGTGGAGACGACTTCATTCGACTTAGATTCACATGTTCGATTTTTTAAGTTCGGGTTCTATTTTGTGTATTTCTTTTCATCGATATTTAATTTGGAAATATTTTGAGGTTGTCAGCATAGCGCATCAGCGGTACATTGAACGAAAATTGAAAGTTTTAAAAGTTTTAAAAAATTCGAAAAACAGACCCACTCTTTCAAAATCAGAATTGAGTTTTGGATCCAGAACAGTGGTTCCTATTTGCACTTGTTTTTCAAAAACTCTCGGCTGTTGCGTGTTTTATGGACCACCGTGTATTTCCGTTAGGCCTCTAAAAATTAAATAAGTGGTTCTCGGGAATGGTACTAAAAAATAAGTGGTGGGTGGTGATTTAAAAAAAAAAAAGTTTTATTGGTGATTTTCAGATGCTGGCAACGGTTTTTATTTACTTTTTTTGCCAACGAAACCGGAATAAGAACCTAACATTTTGTGGTAGAGTACAATAACTATCTTTTAATGCCAGCCAGGATCAGCACTCAGAAGTTGCATATTTGATGAAAATCGTTCTTTAGAACCAAATGTCTAAACCATGAGCAATGGCTGTTTGCCGTGACGTCACCATGAGTTAGCCAATGACGAACGAGAACAACGGCTGTTTGGCCGTCTGATTGGACTAGCCCAGTCACGTGATATACACGTCACAGCAAACAGCCATAGCGTGTGGTATAGTTGTGACAAGCCTCTGAACGATCCGTAGATTTGTTTCAAGGCGATCATGTGAATGGAGCTAACTGATATGGTCATCGGCTCCAGGAAATGTTTGGTGAAAGTGCTGATGCGTGAGAGGATTTTTTTTAGACAATGTCGTGAAAAAGTTTCAAGTGCTAAGAAATAAACCCATACGTGCGCTCCTGAGAACCACTTAATTAATATTTAATTTCCAACTAATAGTTGGAAATGAGACAATTAGAGTGCTACTAGAAAAAAAAAAACAGAGCCTTTTTAGCGTCCACAAAGTAAATGCAAGTTGGGAAATGAAATGCAAATTGTGGTACTCAGTACAACGATGAATTGAGACATTATTATACTTACAGATATTAATATTAAAAATATGAAAATGACTGTATAATGTCGATAACTATGAAACAAATTTTTAATACAAGAGAATATTGTTCTTTGGAATTTGTAACCAATATACATTGCATTCCGAGGGGCTGAACAGTATGGTGTATATTCATTTGATATACATAATAATTGTTAACACGTGGAAGCCTCAAAACTTGCATTTAAACGTGGCTAATCGATGTTTCCAGTCACTGTTTACCATTATATTTGCATTTGTTGATGTCTGAACCATAAATCTTGCTATGCAACGCTATTGACACTGCTGCAGTGATTACATTAAACATTAGATTAGAATATTCATTAGAATAATCATTAACGCCACGTGGCAGTTCACCTTTTATTCAGGCCTGCAGAAATCAGTGGTTCGAGTTCGTAGTTTCAAGGTGGTTGAAAGAAGGCTAAGAAGCCTGCTCGTTTCACACTGAATATTTAAGGTAGGATCCGTTTACAAAGAGCATTCTATTCGGACCATTGTTTCACTAGCTTCGCATGTAGCAAAAAAACTTGTTACTCTGAGTGTAACCGCTTGCAGCCAAAAGTTTGCCTGCTGTGTGTATAAGCTCGCCTTCAGCATTAATGTTTAATTACACTGTATGTAACCTCGCTTGCGGCCAAAACATGATTTGTGGGTTTGATTTTTCTTACCTTGGAAAATAATTAACACTGGCGATAGCTAGTGTTAATAAGGGTCGACCTAGGATCGCTGTGTTAAACTCTCAACTTTGAGAGCTTGTAACTCCGTCAAAATAAAAAAAAATTTTAATCAAATTTGGAATCTAGCCTTGACTAGTCAAGGCCTGTCTGCAGTCCAAAAATTGTGAAATTCGGTCGAGCCAAACCAGAGATACAGAGAGGCGCCAAATAGACAACTTCTTGTTCTTAGTCTTGTTCTTGGTCTTGGTCTCGTTCTTGGTCTTGGTCTTGTTCTGGGGATGTATCTTTCGTCTGTCCTCTCTACAGGTCAAACTATTTGTCCTGTAAAGCAGGTTCTTAGCTCATTTTACAGGTATTGCTCCGTAGATGTGCCCTTTCCATAAGGCCTTTTCTAATTGGTCAAGTGGTTCAGGGGTTACGTAGCTTTAAACGACCAGATTGATTGTTTGACATTGTTTTAAACATTGTTGTTATCCAACAATGCCATTTAGCAAACGCCAGCTGCAAGACGTAGACTAAAGATTAAAGGATTTGTTTCTATTGTTAACACTAGCGACAGCCAGGTTATTAAGGGCCATAGCTATTTACCGAGCTTAAGGCGGCGCAACAAAACAACAAATTAATTATAAAGGTGTCACACATACCCCAACCCTCATCCTCCACCATACCTATTTATTACAATTCTCAAAGTAACACGGATTAATAAACAAAAACGTATCGTTAAAAGTTAAAAGTAAGGGTCTAAAAGTCAAAACGTGTAAGGAACACGGACAAGCTTTGACTGTAAGGGTCTAGGTGTCAAGTTTGGCCAGTAAGACGCTGCTAAGCCATAGACCCTTACTACGCGGTGATCGTGTTAATGACAGTAAGGAAAATTGGAAATTAGCCAACAGCGAAAATCGTACACTAGAAATAACGTAGTTCAGTAAGCCACCTTTATGCACTTACGTTAAATCGGAGTGGCATGACCCGGATTCGAACCGGCTATCCAGTTCGCCCTCAGATCACTTGCATAGCACCTTAATCTCTCCGGTGCACTCCAATGAAACGTAATTGCACAAAGGTGATTTATGTCTCTTTATTAATGCCTTAGTAACTCAGACAGAATGGGTGTACACGTTATAGCAGGTTATCTTGCTTGGAATCGCTGCCATGTTACCAAACCGAAAAAAAATGTCAACCTAAAGCAAAGTAGGAAACCCACACCCCCACTATCATTGGATCATCACATGAGTCTTTCTTTATAGGACGATCTCGGACAGCTGTTCATCAAAAATCGGAAAGTAAGGGTCTAATGCTTAGCAGCGTCTTACTGGTCAAATTTGACACCTAGACCCTTACAATCAAAGCTTGTCCGTGTTCATTACAAGTTTTGACTTTTAGAGCCTTACTTTTAACTTTTAACGATACGTTTTTGTTTATTAATATTGGTATGCTTGACAACTCTTACCTTGGAAAATTGTATTTGTGTGTTTGACATCGTTTACCTTAAAAAGTAGTAAAAGCTATTTTTAATTTTTTATTTTCATCCATGAAACTAGGACAGGCTGAAAATAAAGATTGGTGAGAAACGAGCGATTATCGATTTTCAACCCATGGCTGCGATTGTTGGCCCCGCTCAAGTATGCAAATCGGGCGAGGACGAAGCCAGAGACTTATTTGCATAACAGAGCCGGGACAATAATCGCAGCCGTGGGTTAAAAATCGATAACCGCTCTTTCTCACCAATAAATGATTTAAACAACGGTGGGGACGTCAAGCTAACTCGTATTTAATTAAAACGTGTTTTTGTTTTGTAAAAATTGCTTTAAAAATACGGTAATCTATCAGTACGTTGCTGTGAATGAAGGTCATTCCATTTTAGTTTATGGAGGGAGGAGTGGGTGGGAAGGAGACTGAACAGATTACACGCTAGTAAGCTTGCTCGTGTTTACGAAGCTTTTCGGAGTGAAAAAAATTTGATAAGAGGAACTAGGGATAGAATGATTTTGTGCTGAGATATTCTGGCAAGGTATGTAATTAATTTTCTGCGTTTAGTTTGAGAATTGTTTAAAAAATACGTTAATAGGGTATCCGTGTGAATGAAGGCCATTCCATTTTAGTTTGCGGAGGGAAAAGGGGAGGGGGGAGTTATGCAGAGTGAATAAGCTAAGGTATGGGCCAGACATGTGAGAGTTAGCATGCATGGATAGGATTTCATTCGGGACATTCCAACAAGTTAAGTAATTCCTTTTGCACGATTTTATTGCGTTAATTTTTTGCACGCTGTATTTGGTTGTTGGTGTGTGGGTTTCCGGTCGTGTGATCCAAATGTTTCGAAAATGTGGGTTATTGGCAAAAGTGTGGGGATAACTTGATAACCCACACTTTTTGCGATGAGGCACACTTTCGGTCACAGTTAACGGGATTTAACCTACGGAAACGTAGCATGGCGTGGTATAAATGAAATAAATGTACAGGAAAACCACAGAGAAAATGATGATAATTAATGATGTATCATTATTTTCTCTATGCTTTTCCTTTTCATTTACTAGGAAACAGGCTTTGGGCCTATTGTAGGCGGAGCGGAGAAAAATTTATTTTAAATTTGTATTTCCTCACATTAAAATGGCTTTGCAATGTTAGCTAATGGTCCTTAAAAAGCAGGGGGCAATATTTACATTTTAGCTAGGCTACGTTTCATATTAATTTTAAGATACTTTCGTTTGCACCCATATTTAGTATCCGTTTCGTTATTTGCAGCCTCTTTGCGCCGTCGCCGCCGTTGTAAAATACAACGTTAGCCGCCGTGGTTAAGTTAGCAAAGAACGTGCCGCCGTGGTTAAGCTGGCAAAGAACGTGCCACCGTCAATAATGATTACATTGTTTATATTTATTGCAGAGTATCTTTCATAGATTTAAAATATTAACAATAAAGCATTTAATTGCAAGCTACACAATCACCAGTAACGATAGTACTTCACAACAATCAAAAGATTCGAAACATCCGCGGCTCTCTACGCTGCCTTCTACGACAATGTTGAAGCGCACACCTCTGGCACGTACTGCAACGCCAAACGCTAATTTTTTTTTTTAATTGGAATTATTACAATTGTTGATCAGCCGGTGTTAGCTTGGCTGTGAAGATAGAATTTAAATAATTCTAAATCCTAATTTTAAGCCTAATTGTTAGTCCCGTTTTAGTTTCGTAAGCGACAACAGTAGAGAAATTAGGCCTATTGGGTTCGATGTTAGGCCTATTTATTCTGGCAACATGGGATGGAGAGTGTAGCTGCCATAGCAATCTAGAAATCTTGAAATTACAATACGAAGCAAAATTATTGTTCTGTGTTGTGATATAAATACGTAGTCTGCTGTGTCTGTCGTATTCTATGAACGGTTTCCTCCTGCAGCGGCGATTTGATGTTTCAAGTTTGACATTCCCGTTGATAGCGTCAACGCCACTTTGGTTGCCATGTTGGCTGAATTCCTGCAAGCATTCTTTTTTACATGAAACTAATGGGCGTCGTTAACGAATCCTTCTCGTTTTTTTCCCATTTGCTTGTCTTCCTCTTGTGGTTAAAGTGTTATTATGATCAAATGTTATTATTTCGTTGAGTTATGTCAAAAAAGATTGTTAACTCTAAGGAAGCTACGATGATTTATTTTGGCTTTTTTTTTAAAGTTCACTTGATTACCAACAGCACAGTGTAAGCTTTTTCGGAATTCTTTATCTATTCATGATTCCAAATTTACAATGGTGAGCGTTAGAAATAAATTCGAAGATTTGTTATTTCTCCCGTAATAATTGTTCAATTTACGTCAAATTTTGGCTAAGCAATACTGTTTGGGGTATCAAGCGTTGTACCAAATTTCATTCCAATCCGATCTTTCGTTTGGGCTCCACACAGACTAAAAATCTGCATCCAACGGACCAACGGACCAACGGACCAACATTCTGCAATTTGGTGTCCGTTATAGGCCGTTATAGGCCACGGTGGCCAGACAGTCGCGGTGGCCACTGGGATCCCGAACGGCGTGCGCGACCACAGGGCGACCATACTTGCTCCCTGTTCATTTTTCACCACGTGATCGAGAATTATAAACGAAAAACGTACGTCGCCGTGTTTTTTGGCCGCGACGGCCACTGGCCGCACAACCTGGCCACCCCATTGCGCGGAAGCCCTAAAGCACTCTTTAATGTAAATGGTAAATCTTTACTGGAAATTTTTTTCTGAAAATAGGCTACTAACTTTTAAGAACTTCTATATGCTTTCAGTTGTGACAGACAAGTGTTATGATGAGACTTATCAGACTAAAAGTTACGGACCATTTAGGAACAACTATTGAATATTCTTCGGTGGAGGGTGAAGGGGGAGCGTTATGTCGTAGCGATTTGATTTAGTTTCGGGGGGGGGGGGTGTGAGTTTTAATTTTTTCAGCGCAGAGGTCCCGGGTTCAACGCTACCAATCCTTTGGAGAGGAAACGTATTAGTTTAAGCCGAAATAAAGAACGAAGCACGGTCAGCACCTAATAGATGATGTATTCAGAAATCATACCAAGGCGTGGTTCGGTTTTGCAAAAGTATTGGGCGACGTTTATAATGGGAAAAGCCGGAGTGCTCTAAGATCTTACAGTTCGAAATCCTCAAGACTGACAATGGACCGGTAATTAAAGGTTGACATTGACATTATTGGAAGTTAAAACACAGATAAAAGCAGCCAAACAGTAAAAGAAGTTATATGGGCGTCCCAAAGTTATGGTCTAAAGGCGAACCACAATCCCGTATTTTTACGGACAACTCAGCAGGCAAGCCCAGCTAAGAAGACCTGCAACAGACTTTTGCTAACATTAAAGCCCCACGACGACATACGAGATTCTTGAGGGAGCGACAATGAAGGTAGGACTACGGCGCAATAGCCAACATATCGTAACGGACCAAGGTTATCGAGGAAATTCACTGGTTACGAGGCAAATGTAACGACTCCGACCTCGTTATAAGGAAAACACCGTAGACGCTGCGAGTAAATTGAGAATGGAAACAGATTAGCTATCAGCATGCCATCATACGGAATTAATACCTCGTCCCTGTATAAGCATAGGTCCTCATGGTATTTATAATTTGTATTTGTATAATTTGTATTTCTGTTTGATAAACTCATAAATAATGGCTTTCGTGGAAAAATTTTCAATATTTTGCAAAGCTATTTAACTGACAAAAAACCAATTACTAAAATTGGCAAAGTAAAAAGTGATACTTGCAGCTGTAAGTCTGGTATCCCTCAAGGATCGGTATTGGGACCAATTTTATTTTTACTTTATATTAATGACCTCGCAAATGATATTAATTTAGTATTATCCGCTGATGATATCTGTTTATTAGCAAGTGGTTTTAATTATTCCAAAATGATGCAGAAATTACAAAAGGAATTTGACAAGGTCCAAACTTGGTGTTACACTAATGAGGTATTCATTAGTGAGGAAAAAACCATACAGATGGATATCAAATCTAGCCATAATCAAGTCAAACAAAATATTTCGCTACACCTTTACAAAAATCCGTTTACTCAAATTGAATTTACAGACATAAAAAAAAGCTACATCTGCGAAATACTTAGGGATATACGTCGATGAAAACTGGAAATTTGAAGAACGCATTAATATGCTTATCAAAAAACTAAAACAAATTATGCCCAAAATCTATCATATCAGGTACATGTTGAATAATAAAAACAAACAGTTAATTTACGATGCTCTGGTGCAATCCAATGTTAGATATGGGATTGAAATTTATGGCAACTCAACAAAAACGTCGATGCTTAGGCTCCAAAAAACTCTTAATAGAATCATTAAAACACTGTTTATTACAGATCTTAAAAAAAACAAAAAAAAAACAAAAGAAATTATGAAGCAAAACAAATTAATGAATGTTGAGGATCTTAAAATCTACGTAACCCTTCTAAAGTATTACTTTGCACTAAGAACGAATTATGATAAATTAAAACAATTATCAGAAGAACAAATTTATCTACTCCACTTTGGAGAAACCTTTATAGAAAAATACGAAAAAATTACTATGCAAATCATATGTTCAACAACCTGCCCGATACTTAAAAAATCAAAACATTTAATGAACTAAAAAACAAACTGAAAATAAACTTCTTGCTAGCAGTAAATGTCTCCTCAAACTCATTATACATACTTTATTACACATGTGTATTTTAACAAACCAATGCACTATGATGACACTATTACTTTTTTAGGTGATGATAATCTTGTTTATGTGTTATTCCTATTGTTAATGTACTTATTGCTTTTTAGTGTTACTTTTCGTTTATGTATTGAATATTTAGTTTGAAAATGTAAACTGTTGCTAACACAAATAAGCATTTTCTGCTTCGTGTTATCTTTAAATAAAAAAAAAATAATAATAATAATGGATGGAAAAACTCGCAATAGAGTAATCTCGATACCCTGTTGAATCAGGTACGCCACCTCGTTAAAGCAACATCTCCATAATACGTCCTGAGGCGTCAACAAAACGATTCCAGCATGAACGTGAAAAACCGTAACATATGATGTAAAGATTTAAAGAGTAGCAAGTTATTTTTACCTTAAACAGAATTGCGGCAGAAGCGGAACCACTTCCACAGCGGCTCCAAGCTCGTCCACCATCGATCTGTATATGTGGAAGTTGTACTATCGCCATTGGTGTTAAAGGTAAATCAAGGTCGCCGTTAACGAAAATGATGTCAGTTTTTTTCCAAACTACATAACATCAGAAAACGCAACCAAAAACTTAGCCGGAAAACTTCACGCGCCGGAATCTAGATAGGTCGGCCATCTTGCTTGGAGCTTCTGCGGTAGTGGACCCGCAGAAGCTCCAAACATGGGTAGTGAGGCCATCATAGCTGAACGGAATTGCGTTAGGACACGGCATACAAGATTCTTCCCTCCTTTTTGGCAACCCACGACGGTGATGAAACTAGTGACTGGTGTGGAGACCAAATCAGGCGGACGGGGAGTGACGTCAGACCAGCTGACGTATGTCTCAGGACGATACTGACGTCTGATCGCTTCAGACGATGAACCAGGAACAGGCGTAGCATGGGGCGAATCGAGTTTAAGTAAAAAAAAGAAGATTAGCACACGTGACCAACTAGAACAGGAAAGAAACAAAATAAAGGAAAAACATGGATGCTGGTCAACTATTTTAGTAATTAAAACGTCTCAATGTTTATTAATTTTGGGTTTAAGCGTTTGGGTTTAAGCGTATTTTAGTGTTCAACTATTTTAGTAATTAAAACGTCTCAATGTTTATTAATTTTGGGTTTAAGCGTTCCTGAAATACGTGAATCATAAAATAACAAAATCTATGGCACGCCATGACTCAAGGCCAATTGAGATACTAACCTTATTAGACAGCATCGGAGAGGGGCTCTCCAGCCATCAACCACACAAACGGCGGAGGAGAACAAGCTAGAGCAATCGGGAGCGCCGACACAACAATGTATGATTGACAATACCCACTTGGAGAAATTCATATGATAAAAGATGGCGTTGTATTTGTTATCCCTAGTGTACTAATTAAATTTCGCAAAAAATAAGATATTTAATATTAGTGAAGAACATTAAGAAAAGTTATGATTGACAAAGAAATTTGGCCAGACCAATTAAAAATACAAGAAACCTATACATATAAAGGGAGAAAAACAATAGAGACAATTACAGACCCATCTCATTGCTTTCAGTTGTAGACAAAATAATAGAAAAGTTTTGTTTTTTTAAATAAATTTAGAAAATTTTTAGAAAAATTTAATTTACTAAACAATTTAGTAAACAGTGTGGTCCATAAAAAACGCAACAGCAAAAAATTGCAAATAGGGACCACTTTTCTGGAACCAACACTCAATCCAGATTTCGAAAAAGTATGTCCTACTTTTCGATTGATTTTTAAAAGAAGCTTAAACAATTTTCAATTTTCGTTCAGTGTAGCCTTGATGCACTATGATGACCATCTCAAAACGTTTCCAGGTCAAATTCGGTCAAAAAATGCACAATATAGAAAAAAATAAAAAATAAAATAGAGTTGTTAGCACCCTCCAAGTGTTTAAAATTTTGTAGCCGTCGATACGTTATATTGCAAAAAAATAAAATTGATTTGGAGGGGAGAGCAGGGGGAATAACTTCTATGCCCTTGCTCTCCTCTTTCCCCCAAACTCTCCTTGCTAGAATTTTTGTTCTTTATTTCTGCGTTTAGGCAATGATAGCGGTGATATGACCACGCTTCCCTACCCCCCCCCCCCCCCCACAAAAAAAAAAGGAAAAGAAAGGAAAAGGAATTTGTTCTCACTTTTGTCCGAAACACTTTTAGGTACGGGGATTATCGCTATGCCTCATGGCTTTTTAATCCCCCCCCTCCCCAACCTCACCCCAAAAATAAGGAGAAAGGGGCAATTCCTAGTAGTTTTGACCGGATTCATACTACTTTAGGCAAGATGGCTGCCGATACGCACACGTTCGTCAAACCCCCCACCTGTAAAAATAATGAACGTGACAACGTGTCAGTAATACGATTTGTTTGAAAGTCGATTAAGGAGATGGACCAGAATCTTCGAAAAATTCCTTGGAACACTCTTAACTATTGCTGTTCTTCTGTAAGCAGCTAAATTTCACAGCTGCAATCATTTCCTGTGCTGGAACGTGGCCGAGAACATTGCTTATACAACAACTGCACTCCATAACATTCTAGAAATGCGTGTATGGAACGCAGAGAGGCCGAAACGAGCGCTAAGAGTCCAAAGTGACGCCGCTGCGCTGTTGAAATAATCATCAACGTTCTTTACACAGTTACAAGACAAATGTATGGTGGCAGAAATGGAATCTAACTATTAAGGATTGCCCTACTAAAGAGAACCAATTTTTTTCTGTCAGTTTGCTATTGGCATCCATATTCACACTAGGGCAAAAGTTTGGCGGCATCTGCGTTCGTTTCGTGGTGTTGTACTCTTCTACGAGTCACGTGACTGAGAGCGCCAATGAGGCGACGCAAATATGTCTATGGTGCCGAATAGAAGTAAGGTTTTTAAATATGCGTCCCGGCATCCCTGTGAATTAGTGCTCTCCACCTCTCGGTGAACAGAATTGCCCTCTACCTCATAAGGTACATCCACAAATAAATTAATCGAAGATGTGTGGTTTGCTTGCTTGCCAAACATAACCAAACGATGTGGTTTGCACGACTGACGCATATAAACGCCCTGGTCATGCAAATTACTGTTAATCCTGTCATTAATCAACCTAAAAGCAGACATAGATTTTGTGATGCGGAGGGCATTTCTACAACGTTTCTTATTATGACAGGCTGCCTTAAACATTTACCATACCGATTGTATCCGGTCACTTTTGTCTCCCAACAAAACTCCTATAGCTGACGTACCATCGGCAGCTAAGGGAATGTTAACTCGAGGTCACAGGGAGCGGTCAATGGTTTTATAACTTTGTTTATAACTGTGTTTAAATAACACTATTGAACATACTAAGTCATATGCGACAGTCACAAAATGATCATTTCGACTTACCACTGAGTCTAAAGCTACAGGGATTTGCATAGTAGGTTTACATTCAGCCACTTTACCGATGCTAGTTTTAGGGTTGTCGTGGTAACAACTCGGGTGGGCTCTGTAGTCCATACGCATGATGAGACTGCACAGGAACGCAACCTGATTGGTGTTGTTGCTCTTTCGGTCCTGTCTGACGCATCCAAAACTGGATTGCACTAATTTCCTTGGCTCGAATTTGGAGGGGACGGCGGTAAAAGGCTTCTTGTGTACCTGCTGAGGGGCCCAGGCGGGCGCTGGGGCACTGGCAGCTTGTATGTCCCGAGCCATAACAGGTCAAACAGTTTGCTCTAAGGGGCGCCACGCGAGGGTCGACACTATCATATTCCTTAAAACGGTGAGTCAAACTCTGACAATGTAACCATCCTCGATTCGAAGCTCTGGGGCGGTGGTTTAGTGTAGAAATTGGTTGTGGAGGCTGAGAAACTGCCTCCTGCGATGGTCTCTGATGGAGGCAGAGTAGGAAATGTGAGGCATGGCCAAGTTGTAAAAGGTACGCCCATCACACGAAATAGGCGGCTCTACCCGTGGTTGTGGCCAGGGGTAAACTGCAGCTGCTGACTGAGACTCTGGGAGGCCAAACAAATAGGGCAAAGTTATAGGGAGTTGGCCTTCCTGGTGGCTGTATGTGACGCTATCTACAAGTTCATGCTGAAGAATTTCGAAAGTCAGGGCTCTCCCGCCTCGAAGAAGCGCTTCTCTTACCATCCAAAGTGTGGGTTGGTGAATCCCACGCAATAACCTCTGTTAAGATGTAGCCTGTTTGTGTAACATCGTCCATAAGATGTCTTCCCCTTCTAGTATAGGAGTTAATGTCCTCTGTTGCTCCCATATAAGTGTGGGTTATCTCAGCCAGCTTGTGCAGTTGGTTGAACTGGTCTTCTCTGGCGTTGTCGTTGCTCAACCTATCCCAAATTGTCCTGGCATGTCTCGTTGACTGGAACTGGACATATAGCTCTGGTATCATTGTTTGCATTGGCATCAGTACACATTCGATGTAGTGGACGTTCCAGGCTTCCACCTTTGCTGGAGTGGTAACCAGCGTATTCGGTTGCGGTTGCTACAGTACGGCGTGTGACCATTTCTTTTACGTGCTTTGCGCAAGGTATTGGGCCTTCCAAATTCGGTAATTCTCGGGTCCGGTAAGTAACGTTTTCTGCTTATACAAGGGTTTCTGGTGGATAGTTCTTTGCAGGTCAGACACATCGTGGACCACTGCTCTTCCATTTCTTGATACTGTGAGTTGAGTGAATGTGACAAAAAGGGAAATAACGTAGAAAAGATCGGAAATAAGCCGCATACGAGTACCAATGTTGGAAACAAAGGCGCTACTACTACGTAAAAGAGGGGGACGGCCCTGAGCATGGAATTCCGATGCCACAGACCTAAAAACTGAATAGGGGTCCGTAAAATAAGTCTTGCACCTCGGACTCCGGGTTAGAACAATAAAGAGGCCACTGGGGTGGAACATTTGTTCCATCCATCCTGCTTGTCATGTTGCGTAAGAAAGTAGGCTGCAGACAAAACATATTTCGGCCCTTAGGAGCTGCCTTTACCCAGACTTCTTCAGTTATCAGCACAAAACAGGAATATTTACCAGAACAGAGCTGCATACAAATTTGTCAGGGATTCCAGGCATCTCATGTGCTTCAAGTTCCAACTTACTCCTGAAACCTAAGATCTTCATTGTACTCCAGAAAGTTTCTAGCAGAAATGCAGCGAAATCCACAGCACATCATAACAGTACTCACTTAAGGTTAGGCCCTTCCATTCGTTTCCTGGTTATCCATCCTTATTCAATAGAAATGGCTGAGATTGTTCAGCGAGTCATTGTTTTAGGCTTACAAAATGGTGACCAAGGCCTAAAAAACATGAGCCACGCAAAACTACGTCCTTCACGTGTAGAGTTGTAAGGGAGAAAAAAGGCCAAGCGAAAGTGGGGAGAGAGAAGACGGAGCCAAAACAAAGAGCCCTACAATGTAGGATCAGGACAATACATCAACGGCAGTGTAAGAGTCGTAGTAAAACAAAGGGAATCATTGTCACATTCAGTCAAGGCAGAAGTCGTACAGAGCAAAGGAAATTCCGCTACACACAAATTAATCAAAGTGAAAAAAAAACAGCATAATTCACAGGCCACTTAGGCTAGGCACCAGTTTTCGTAAGGAAAAACTGCATGAGGGAAAAATGCGTGAGGGGAATATTTTGACAGGGGATAAAATCCTGTCACCTTCTGAGCTCAATAAACTAATCACTCAGTCAAACCCCACAGAAAATGGCCCAATACAAAAGAAAAAAAGAAAAACAGAAACTAAGGTACAAATTATTGGACACGAAAAGTGACCAAGGGTACAAATAAGTTATACCCATGGTTTGCTACAATGCCTCAGAAAATACTGGATTTACACCTCCTTAGATTCCAACAGAAACCTTGCTTTTGGCTCAGATTCTGTTGGCATTCTTATGCCGAAGGTAGTTTAGCTTAGATTGAGCAATTTGGCACTTCGACAGACCAAGCCAGGCCCAAGAATTTTGTAAGGCTGACAACAACTGGTTAAGGCTGTCATCATGTTGAACTCCCCAACCGCTAACCAGGATGTCATCATAATTAATGGCTCACAATTTTGGATGCAAGTTGTTAGGCTTACCATTAAACGTTGGAAGATACCTGGGCTACTAGCTAAGCCAAATGGGCAATGCAAAAATTTGAATAAACCCAAAGGCATGTTAATAACTAGAGCTTCTTACAATTCTGGGTCTAACTCCAGCTGCAAACATTCGTCCTTAAAGTCAATCAGACTGAATGTATCTCTTCCGGAGAGCTTACCAAACAATTCGGCAGCAGTGGGGACTGGATAGTGATCAATCTCAAGTTGAGAGTTTACAGTTGTTTTATAACGCCAACTATCTTAATGCTACCATCCGTCTTATGCACGACCACGATCGGAGTGGCCCAATTGCTAGTGCTTACAGGCTCTAAAACTCCCATTACTACCAACCGAGGGATTTCGGCATTAACCTTGTCCTTGAGTGTCAGCTGAATTGGTCTTACTTTGCGGTAAACAGGTACAGCATTAGGCTTAAGCTTTATCTTTGCTTTGAAATCTTTAAAGCAACCCAACCCAGGTTTGAACAAATAAGGACATTTTTTTTCTGTCAAAATATCAGGGGTAATGGCTGATTTATTAGCCTCTAAGATTTCTTGCTTTTGAATCCAGTTAATATGATTCAGCACCAAAGGATAAAACTGTTTGAGATCATAATGAAAGACTGCTAGCCAATCCTTGCCCATTAAAGGCCGTGGGTTCGATTCTCCGTGCAGGCAGTCTGACATTTAAGTCCAAAAGGCAACGTAAATAGGTTTGCATACGTATTTATTTAACTGTTCACTTTTTTAAATCACAGCCTGATCCTGTTCATTCCTGTCACCGATTTTAACAGCTACTCGAATGCACCCAAAAACCTTTTCAATTTGACCTGTCCAAGACTTGACGAAAACGTTAGCTTTAAGACGTTTACAATTTTTGAAATATTTATCATGCCAACTACAAGGAAAAATTGTGGCATCACAACTACAATAAGCTTCTAATTAAGGACAAAAAGCCAAAGGCTCAACAAAAGTAATATATATATATATATATATATATATATATATATATATAT
>JAHWFP010012995.1:42055-97205 GCA_023313725.1 Lithobius niger
ATATATATATATATATATATATATATGCAAACCTATTTACGTTGCCTTTTGGACTTAAATGTCAGACTGCCTGCACGGAGAATCGAAGCCCGAAGTCTTACCGATGAGCCATACTGACACGGCCAAAAGGAAACGTTGATAGGCAGCATTTAACATGTTCATATACAGGGTGTACGTATCTGAAATGTATGTCACAACTTTCAGGGTGCAATCCATAATCAAAAATAAGACTAAAAAGTCATATAAACATGGGTCCCATAGTTTGGGTTGGGGGGGGGGAGAATTGAGGCTTAATGGTGCGTCGACAACTAGGTCATTAGTGCCAACCTCAGTCACAGTGCAGTAGTTAGTGCTGGTTGTCACTGCACAACGCATTAGAGATATTGAACAAACGTAGGTTAGGTAGGCAATTTCACTAGGAAACTGTTTTTTTTCTTATGCATTTTCTTTGCTCAGTTGTTTTTTCCTGGGATTGTTTTCCTTCGACAATTTTTCTCCGATTATTTTCCTTCGGCTATTTTCCTATGGTTATCTCCAACCTTTTTTTTTTTTCATGGCATTTTTTTTCCATTAGCAGTTTACTGTCCATTCCTTATTCCTTCGGCTTTCGTTCGGCGAAAATTTTTCTCTTTGTTTTTTTTTCCCCATTGGCTGTTTTTTCCAAGTTTCTTTTCCCTATAGGCTTGTCGTTCCACGGCAGTTTTATTCCTGAATTCAACGTTTCTTGAATGCATTTCTTTAAAATAAAACTGCAAAATTGACTTTCAAATCGACTTTAAATAAAATCAATTTTAAAACTGTTGCTCTGTTTATATTTATAAATAAATGGAGTAATGGAGTATTTTAAAGTCAATTGAATACTCTACTGATACATGATACTTTTTTTCCTGAGACTGTGAACAAACCATCACATTTTCTTGGCCTATCCAGATTCCATAAATAGAGATTTGCAGTTTATGTGATTGACTGACTTCATTCAGTGTTCAACAAATTTTATTTTTTCAGTTGCAATAGCAGACACAGTACTGTTTTTATTTTGTGGTTATTATTATTCGTTTATTGAATTTAACAACTTCGTAATATTTAAGGATTTCTCATAACCAGGCATGATTAATCAATGGACGCGTAGTTGCCCCTTCTGAACTGTCTAAATTTCATTGTCCAATACTGTACACCTATGTATATAAACATAAACTATCCATTCACCACTGGAGGGACGCTTATTTGCCGCGCCACAGTCCACGTAAAACGAATGGAACACTTAAACGTGAAATAGGGATTAAGGAGTGTGGCCCGGCAAATAACCGTCCCACCAGTGGCGAATGGATAGTGTACGTTTATATGCATATATGCACGTGTTAAATGCTGCCTATGGACGTTTCATTTTGGCCGTGTCAGTATGGCTCAGCGGTAGGACCTTGGCCTTTGGTTTCAAAGGTCATGGGTTCGATTCCCCGGTCAAACAGTCTAACATACAAGTCCAAAAGGCAACGTAAATAGGTTTGCATCTCTATTTATTTATCAGCTTCTAATGGTAGTTCGACCCCATTAATGGTACAAAGAACCGTCCACTTCTCCACCTTCACGGAACTTATGCTCAACACGTTTGCTTCCAAATAATCATCTGATTCGTCAGAACTTCTGAAGCTGGCTCAGGATCCTCGTTTTGCTATAGATGATTAACTTTGATGTTTTTATAACCGTATTTGTGCTTTTAACTACTACTTTTAAGGGGCGGTTTAAGCTCGGATGGTTTAGCTAACTTGTTAAAATGTTTAGGCTTCTTACATACCGCTTTTAAATGCTCTTTTCGTGGCAACGACCACAATTGTAGTCGTTATAACGGCAACGGCTACGAGCATGACCCATACAGCTGCAACAAAAACAAACTGGGCTTTTACTTCTAGAGACGGAGTGTTTGGACGAATGTTTACGTTTTTGCTTTGATAGCGGTACAAAACTAATACTACTCGAACTGGTTTTCAGTTCTAACTGATTAAAATCAACTGCTTCATAAGAAAGTGCTAGCTCAACTGTAGCCTGAAAGTCAAGAGTCTTTTCAATTAACTGCGAGGTAGGGCTATTGACACTACCAACTATGTGGTCGCGAATCATCTCTTCTTTAACCTGGCCAACTGCGATGTTGTCAAAAACGCAATGCTTTGTGAGTTGTTTTAAAGCGTCTACATATTCAGCTATCAACTCGATCGGTTGTTGAAACCGTTTGTTAAATTTAAGCCTTTCTGAGATTGTACTGGGAGCAGGCTAAACTGCTTTTTCAACTGCTTTAATTAATGCTTCATACGTAATATTTTCGACTGTAAGTGGATCTGTAATTCTTCCAATCTCTTGAAACATTACAACTAGCTAACAAAATGTCACAACGGTCAGCATCTCTAATTTTCTTGGCTTTAAGGAAACACTTAAACTGTTAAATATATATTGACCATGTAAACTTATTAGGTTCAAACGACTAGAACAAACCATTAGGCCTGACATCCTTAGAATTAGCTTCAGTTGCCTCAGTTGGCATTGTGACTGAAAATTCTAAGTTTTTTTAAAATTAAATTCTATCAGAAAGCCTTTTATCTGACAAAATATTAATTTACCAAAGTTTTACTTAAACATTCGCACAGCGATCTGCAAATACACCTTTAGAATTTTAAACAATTTTACTCACTAAGTTGCAATCAAATTTACAGCCTGTGCTAATTTACTAACCTACTAGTTTTCAAATAAACAAATAGCTTTGCGCAACTATGCGCTTAATTTACAGGTAATTTTTCAGGTAATTTATTGGTAATTACTGATAACATTAAACCTGTCTAGACAAGTAAGTAACCCTTAAACTCGTCGTAAAATACAATGATTTAAAAATTAACTTGCTTACACACAAAAAATTTAAAGCAAATTTTAACACTAGACGTCTCGAGGTGCTAAAATTTCTAAGATTTTTAGTTTTAAACACATTAATAATTTGTCACACACAGGCAGTTCTGAACACACATACCTAATTTAAATTTTAATGTAAAACAATGTTGTGAGCAACAGGTACACAAAGCAGAGAAGCAAATGGTCCCCTGCCCACCAATGAATAAATAAGGGTGACTACTTTTAATTAGAGCTCTTAAGTTTCTTCAAAAATTGACAAAATACTATACACATTACCGCGATTTTTTTAGCATTACAAACTAGCATAGTCTAGTAGCAATAACCGCTAAGCTTCGCCTAGACACGACTTCCAAATTAAATTAAGAATTAGCGTATGTAAAGTAATTTTGGGGAACAATAACAAAAATTCCTGGCAGTTACGTATGTTTAGCCAGAAATTGCCAACACAAAGCCACAAGTTAAACACTTTTGAAAACAAAGTTGCTTTAATCCCTCCAAGCGAGATTACTGTAATTATTTGCCAAATAATTAAATTTCATCTCACTTTCAAATTTTGGGCAGAAATTTGAAGTTGCAGGTTGTACTCAAGTATAATTTTGAAGAAGCTGGCTTAATTTCCACTTCGTCATCGCCATTGATATGTATCTTGACTATACAAATTTAATACTAATGCCTATCCTAAAGATAGAAAGGATAGGCAGGTGTTGGCAGTTGGTATCAGATAATTTATTACATGTCGATTTATACAATATATGAGCTTGTATCATTTGTATGATGAATTACTATTGGATGGACAATATGGTATAACAACAAGTTGCTCTGAACATAACCAATAATATAATAGTAGCACAGAACCAGGTAGAAACAATCAGTATTAATATAGTACAAGTATATACACAAAGTGCACCAAATACCTGAACTCATCAATTATAGTCTATCAAAAATAAGTTACATTTTAGTTAAATAAGTATCAAATAAAAGGCGATGAAGTGAAGCCTAGCTGCCAAGCACAGAGAGAAACGTGCACAGAATAAAATAATAATATGTTGATGAGCGTATTTTGTCCAGAAGATTCGTAACCAATAAGATTCAACATGTAATATTACGACTTTAAGAAACCTTTTCTTTTAAAATAAAAGTTCTTTTTTTGTAGGTTGTCATCAACATCTTTCCTGAATTTTGCTAAAATGGAGGTGCACGAGCCATGTCCATTAAGAAGGAGTAGCACAAATTGCAGAGAACAAAGAAGTTACTTTACAATTCGAGTCAGACGTATGGTTAACCAAATAATAAAACAAGAAAAATCCTCTGAAGGAACCTCTCTTTCATTTCTTGACAAGAAAGACCAACATCTCCTCAAGAAAATATTCTGGTGCTTTACTTTTGGTCTATGCTTAGCACTCTTTTTGTATCAAACATGTGACAGAATTGCGCATTATCTGACATATCCTGTGGTTGTTGATGTTTTTCATGATTCCAGCAACAGAATTAACCTTCCTGCCATGACAATTTGTTATACTGAAACAAAGGAATTTTTTGCTATGTATAATTTAGGAAAAGACGTACCTTCAAGAGGGGAACATTGTGGTAGTCCATTCGTCTGGGTAATCTTGCTCCACAAAATAAAATTTAATGCTAGCTACATCGCAGAAATGCTCAACACATCATCAGCACTTGTGAATGCCATTTATGTTACAAACGTAAGTATTATTATAAAAATGGCAGTTGGTAAAATAAGACCAGACGGGGTTGTAACTCCGATAATATTAATTCATAATCTTACTTCACCAATTAAAAATTATTTGAATGTATCTAAACTTGACGTATTAACATGATTTAACTGATATTTTATCACCTTGATGACAAAATTGAATTTTCAACCTACTCTGACCGATGTCCAGCATCCCAACTTCCGGATCCTTCTTGTTGTTGGGTATCTTGGACTAATTATTGATGTTGGAGTTGTTGTTGCTGCTGTTGTTGTTGTTAGCCCAGCCTACATGCTGCAATATTTATAGAAAACCAATGGTTTTGTTTTCTGTAGGAAATCTTCATCGTTGAGTGTGCCTTTCGGTAGTTTCAAATTTGTGGCACGATTTGAAGTAACGGTGTGAACGTTTTCTGTGCTACAACACGTGCTAAAAATACAAACACAAAGAATATCTACAGCAAAAACAATACGATTCAGTTAAAAGGTATATACAGAAGTAGGTGCAAATTATATAAACGATAAAGGAAAAGAGGTCAAATAGCAAAAATCGTGCACTAGATATAATATAGTACAGTACGCCACCTTTCTGCTCTTTTGTTTCGTCGGACTGGCATGACCCACTGGCACCCAAAGTAATCCCCGTATCATTAACATAACACCTTTATTGATATGACACACCTTTAGTGGCTAATTGTAAAGACGATTATATTCATTAATATTCATTATATTCTGACGATTAATTTCATCAGATTAAGCGCAAACTAGTTACGGAAGATATTCAAATTATTAACAGAAAAACCCCTGAGGTATAATCACTGGTAAAAGAATGGGTCCACATGTACAGTAACAGTGAGTAAATGGGCATCCTCGATAGTGAGCCTGCATTGCATTGTATTATACACCTAATAAGGGGGGAATGGTTATAAGGAACCCCCCACCTAGGCGTGGTGTGCAATTACAGTTAGTTAGGGGACTTCACACAAGGTGAACGAGTGGTAATGCCTAATTAGCATACACCACACTTCTCCACAGAGTATGAACGAATGGCATAAAAAACTATAACAACTATAACGACGAACATTATAACTACATCTTATGTAGACTATATAGAAAATTCCAATGAAAAGTGCAAAGTGAATTAGCACGACACCGTGAATATGTGAAACATAGTGTTCCAATCATTCCAAGCATTCCAATCATTCCGCAATTTCAAAAACTTGTCTTCCTATTCACTGCTAATATTTTCCTCCACGAAAACAATCACGCAACGTTAGTAACAAAATTGTTTTTCTTATAGAATCTGTCTTATTGCAATAAACAAAGAAAACAATCAAGCAACTTTGGGAAGAAATTTTCTATCTTTTTGCAATAAACATAATCTATTAGTAAAACATAATTTTCAGTTGAGAATGCTCAGTAAGGCTTAGTGAAAGCTCTAGTGTTCATCTCTATAATATACTGCGATTAGACTGAGTTTCAACATATTACAATTTTCTCTTTTTTTTTCAATCCAAAAACAACAGCTGCACAACATCGTAATCCAATCCAATGTTGCAGCAATACAGCCCCAAGCCTACAACAAGACAGTAGGAAGAGAAAACGACCCTATCATATGTATACCAACATTTTTTCTAACAAAACATGCAACACGAAAGCACACAATGATAAAAAAAAATGAGGCTGCCCAAAACAAATATCGCAATAACTCGCCCAAAACACATCACAAATATAATCAACAGTACCTTTAACTGCATGGGGCGATTTTCCCGACGATTTGCCCAGATCCCCCCTCACTACATGGTTCAGGAGGGCCAGGAACCGCAATAGTAGGCACAATTCTTTGAGACAATGAAGATATTAATGGTGAAGGGCCGTGCTGCAATTGTCGACCACTCACTACTGGTGTTTTACGTGACGGCGAAAGCAGGGGTGGAAAATCATCAAAAGCCACATGAATTGGAGTGTTAAAATTCTATGCGATCTGGATGACTTCACTACGCAGTGGTGTCTTCAATTTCGGCGATTTACGTGATTTACGATATGTGACGTGGCAGAATCCACCTCAAGTAAAACCTTCCGTAAACTGCCCCTCTTCTCAAGTAAACTACTAGTAAAGAGGTTTTCATGAGTGACGTTAAGGTTAACTGGTGTGACGTCAGGGTTTATTTGAGACAATGGGACGGTTTTCTTGAGTGATGCTAGGATTTTCTTCAGTGAAGTCATGGGAGATTTTCATGAAGGGAAACCCTATCCAGTAAACCGCCCACCCCTCCCCCCTTTTGGAAGTTTACTGGAGTTACATCAAGGTTGATTGGAGTGACGTCAAGGTTTACCGGAGTGACATCATGGGAGGTTTTCTCGAATGACAGGTTTCCTTAAGCAGAAAATCTGTCCTTTAACACGCCTCTCTGATGAGGTTTATTGGTGTGACGTCAGAGTTGAATGGAGTGACGTCAGGGTTTAGCTGATCAAATGTGAGGGGTTTGGGGGTTTTCTCTAGTAATGTGAGGGTTTGTTCGAGTGGCGTTATGGTTTACCAGAGTAATGTCATGGGAGGTTTTCTCGAGTGATGTCAGGGTTTACCAGAGCAAGAGGTTTTCTCGATTTACGTCTGGGTTTACCTGAGACTGGTAGCCAAAGGCACCCCTACCTCATGAGTTTACCAGAGTGACCGGAAGTTTCATGACCGTGTGACGGCAAGGTCAACTGGAGTGACGTAGAGTTTACTGGAGCGACCACAAGTCACGTGATTGAGTGACATCAAACTTACTGTATGAACTGGAAGTGATGTCAAGGTTTACTGTACTAACCGGAAGTCCCAACGATGTTTACCATAGCACCTGGAGGTCACATGACCGACTAACGTCATGGTTTACCGTATATACCGGAAGTGATGTTGAGGTTTACTCGAACACCCGGAAGCCACCTGACCGAGTGATGTCAAGGTTTACCGTATTGGCCGGAAGTGACGTTACTCCAGTAAACTTCAACGGTGCACTTGAAATTACGATCTCAGTTTAATTGAATTTTGGAGAGTTTCTCCTAAATGCTGCGAATTTTCTACTAACTTTATACATTTTGTTGAGGACTTGGATGCAATAGCGAGAATTTTTGAACCAGGTTTATCTGTGTCTAGTGTGCTTTATGCTAAACGTTGTGCACTTTTCACTATTTTTATATAATTTATTAAGGACTTGGATGTAATAGCTAGAATTTTCAATGAGCATCATATACTTTTTTCCACACCACCTGATGAGCTGAAGTATAACCACGTTTTTTAACGTAGTTTTCCTTCTAGGCCTAATCCACGTAACCAAATCTCATGAAAATCGGAAATTGATAGAGTTTCGTTCACAATAACCGATACGTTACTGGTTTTGTTTTGTTTTTCGAGCTCATCGTTTTGTTAACCTAACTTACTTTTCTTCCTCCATTTTGTGCTACTTCTTTTTGTCTTAAGCTGCAGCTTTTTTCTCAATCGTTCTTCTCGTTAGTCTTTTGTTTCTTTAGCAAGAATTTTGCTCTTAGTAGCAGAATCTTATGCTGATCTCTTCGCTTTCTGCACCTCCTTTTAATTCGCGTGCTATTTTTTTCTTATTAACAGCATATTTCTCTAATGTTGCTTTCTTTAGCTCTGGAAACAACGAGGACCGTTCTTTTTTTTGAGACTGCCTCATATCCCTATTCCTTCTTCTAACTTTCTGTATCGATTTTTCAACAGATCGAGTCTAAGGACAATTTTTTTCATTTTCTTCGTCCTTCTTTGCCCGATCCAATTTTTCTGATTCCAGCTGAAAAAATGACGGCTTTTTCTCTACCCTCCTCGTCACCCATTACGCCCACCTTAGAATCGAAGTCATCATCATACTCCTCTCATCTGTCGACTTGATAGTGACAGATAGTGAGTGTGCTTTACCCATGTCTAATATATATCGTACATCGTCGTGAGAGGAGGGACTTGCTAACTCAAATGGTGTTAAGCTCATGGCCGACACTAGAAATCTAAGTCCAGTTTCCTTTCTGAACCGACGACGACATCAATGCGGACTTGTAATCGTTGAAATCCAACCTTTTTTTAACGAAGGGCGACTGTATGCCCTTATCATTCATGATACTCGCCTTCGCACGGAGTTCTAATAGCATAAATCTTGTAACAAAACCCTAAAAACAAAAACTCTTGGAGCGGGACACCACCCATCTCGTCCTTAATTTTCCCCAGTACTTGTTTATTCTAGGTGGAAAAGAGGCGGTGGTTTGAGGGATAATTGCTGGTGTCGAAATGAGGCCAACATGTCTGCGTACATGTCTTTGGTTTCGATTTGATAACACAGACTATAAGAAGATCGTCTGAGCATCAAGGAGGTTGACATTGTTCATGTGTGGGAGTTTGTCATCTCCACTCATAATCTGGCAACTGCGCGCATATTTCAAGCAGCCTTTGTTGTGATATCTGATCTCAACTGAGTAAGGGTTATTATTTGCTTAATCGATCACACTGTTGATTGTACCTATTTTTTTCATCTTCGAGGGCCACAATGTGGCTCTTAAATGCTGCTGCATGAAAATCCGAAATAAGAGACAGGTTTGATTCAGGGTGCTTGAGTGACTTTGGTTTACAGCACCACATTTTGTTTTTTCATTTAAGATGCCTTCCACACTCGATTGCAACCGCTTGGGAAGTGAAGTGTCGTCTGATGGGAAAAGATTGGCATTCCTCGACCTCTGTTTTTTCTGTCTTGCCTTAGCCTGTTCCAGTTTCATGGAATTCTATTACATTATCTTGCATGCTTTATGAACACACGGTCAACTAGACCATTAACCATGTCTACTGTTGTAGACGTCGCCAAACTTGTCAATACTGTGGCATAACAGTACCTTCTTCTTGAGATTTTCTCAACTCTCAGTGTTGATTATGTGATCAGTGGCCTTATTGCAAAACCCACCACATTCAAGGACACATGGCATCGTGGGCACTGCCTTGAATGCTATGTTATCAATACTGTGCTCGTGGTGACGTCTCATACGCTCGTATACTACCTGTAAAGGTAAAGCAGTACTAAGTTAGGTTTTCGTAGTTGCTGTAAGTACAAACGTTAGATTTTGTGCTATCGGAAGGCAATCATCTTGAATTGGTGGGTAAAAATTATGTTGTAAAAGTCAAAGTAAGTTCAGATTCGGAATCCTCGTGGTCAATTTACCCAAATAGGTGATTCTAGGTTAGGTTAGGTTCAAAACTTACTTTTTCAATTGGGCCACTCGTTACAAAATGTGGGAGTATTTGCATGTTTAGAGAAATGGAATATTTATCGATTTTAGTTATGACGAATTGAAAGTATTTTTGTACATGTTGGTAGTGTACTTCGAATTAATTTTGTTCATCTACAAAAAAAAAAAATTTGTTTTGTTTGTTTCTTGTTTTGTGTTCGTCTTTTTTAAATGTGATGTGTGTCAACCATAGTCGGGTTGTCTACTGTCTTAATTGACGTGCAGTGATAAGTCTTCACTAAGGGTCTTGTAGCATCACTAATATTTTAACCCTAGTACTTCTTTCTTAGTGTCATCGGCTATTGCTCGTACGTCTTCATAATTGAATATGCATGAAATCAAGAGGACATGAATAGGGGACCTGTTAGGGGACCATTAAATGATTTGACCATTGAATGGTGTAGCTGCTTTAAATTTAAACATGATCAATGTGTGGTGTTTCATATATTAATTTTCTGTTCCAACAATATATCGTACTATAGTACACTTCATAACAAGTTCTAACCACGGCATTTGACCACGGCATGTTCCCCGAATTTCTATGCAAACCAGTCATCAGAGCTGCATTCTTTTAATAGCTAAAGATTTATGCAACGCCTTACGACTATAACACGTTTCTCCCTTCTAAATTTACTATCAATGAATTAGATTAATCTTACTTGAGATCCTACCCCTTTTATCCGTCGTGTTCCATTTTCTCACACCCCTCTCTCAAATCTCGTCATCTTCGCTGAATCTCGTCATCTTCATCTTCACTGAACAATCAAAATTAAACAATCAAAATTATGTGTAATGATTGTAGGAAAGGATGACGTGACATTACAACCCCTTCATCCAGTCATTCAAGTGGCATTGCAGAAGATAGCCCGAGTAGTGAAAGCACTGTGATAGGTAGCATGACAAACCCCAATCCAATCCATTAACATTCTGGCAAAGTAGTACATGTTTTTGGTAGCAAAAGACAAGGGGTGCTTTTTACGTCTGGGAGTGTGTCTTTGTGTTTGAGTGTGTGCGCATCTGCCACATCGCTTCAGAATGACTGGACGCTTCATTTGCAAATCAAACAGTTGTGTCAAATAGTTCTAAATCCACACACAGGAAGTTTATTATGGATGAACCCCGGCTTATCAGTGGGGTATTCAGATTGAACAGCTAGCCACTGTATCTTCTCCCATAAAACTTTTTTTGCGGACATGCAGGAATTGTCCAAAAAGACAATGCATAAGTGATGGAAAAATCAATAATGACAGCCAGCTTCAACCACTTTCCTTCATATTCTGTGATTAAGTTGTTCACCATATACACATCCTAAGAAATGTTGCTAGAGATTTTGGAGCATTTCTTGCACCAAAGCATTCTAAGCCATACCTTCGCAGCACCAGAAAAGATGTTAGCATGTAGATGATTTGTGACGTTAAAACCAAAATGGAGTCTGCCTCCTTTAACGTTCTTGAGCTCAAAACCCTTCATTATGCCATATCATCAATGGCAAACTATTACTAGTATGAAGCGTAATTCGTAGGTTAATCCAGAAAAAGACTGGAATTTCCAATTCGTGACAACCCCCCATCCTTTTAGATTATACCCAAGGGAAGTCATACAAATGTAATGGTGGCAAAGGTACTTTTTCCTGCACCCAGGTCTGTTTGCCTTAAAATGAGAAAATGTATAGATTTTTTTAAATTTGTCAGTTGTGAATTATTGTTATTTGATGTATAACGGGAGGTAGAAGTTGGAAAAGTGCAGGAAAATACAACAACGAGGTGGACAGATTTGACAGCATTATACCTATTTTTATGCAGAAATTTTTATTTGTGCACAAATACGTGTGAAAATAAACAATTTAGATGTTTTTATTTCTCACTAGCCAAAAGCTAAGAGGGAAGAGGAAGAAGTTAACTCTTAATAACATTAATTAGTGTATCGAAAGCTACATTTTTTCTATTGGTTGTTCATGTAAATTCCAGCTTGCATGCATCAAATAAGTCGAAAGAAGGTTTGGTGCATTGTAGGAGCTCATCAGTACCCTTTGAACTCAACGGTTTAAATCCCACTTGCAGGTAGGTGAAAGCAGCCAATCAGAGGTTGCACTGGTATCCAATGGAGCAACATGTAAAGCACGAAGCGAGACGGGCTAGCTGATTAGACGAAAAAGGTTGGGATCATCCTACATCTCCCCATAAATAGCAAGACCTTGCGCAGACAGATCTGAACGGATTTAGAACTGTTCAGTAGTAAAATAGTGGAACCTGACTTGCGTCAAAATACTCCGTAATTTAGAACCTAGAAATATTAGACCCTAGATAGTTTTCATCACCTCACTGCTGAAGCCGAACTCTTCTACTGTTTTGGGAGGGAACCCTGACCGCCTACACAGAAATGGTTACGGGAAAAGGCGACTCCGTACTGAAAAAGTGACCCCCAAACTGAAAAGGCAATCCCTAGACTAGCAAGCACATTGTGGAATGTAACTATTTTTTATAATGAAACTTAGCTTTGGTTACGGACGGGAAAGCCAAAGGCTCACAAGAAATAACTAAATACAGATGCAAACCTATTTACGTTGCCTTTTGGAATTATATGTCAAGACTGCCTGAGTGGGGAATCGAACCCAGGACCTAAGGCCCAGGTCCTACCACTGAGCCATACTGACACGGCCTCAGTGGTAGGACCTCGGCCTTCGGTTTCAAAGGTCCCAGGTTCGATTCCCCGCTCAGGCAGTTTGACATATAAGTCCAAAAGGCAACGTAAATAGGTTTGCATCTGTATTTAGTTATTTCTTGTGAGCCTTTGGCTTCCCCGTCCTTAATCATTATTTCGTTTCACTTGGGGGATGGCGCAGCAAATAAGCGTTCATCCAGTGGCGATTTGGAAGTGTTTGTTTATATGTATATATGCACGTGTTAAATGCTGCCTATGGACGTTTCCTTTTAAAAGTGGCCGTGTCAGTATGGCTCAAAGACAGGACCTTGGCCATTGGTTTCAAAGGTCGTGGGTTCGATTCCCCTCTCAGGCAGTCTGACATATAAGTCTAAAAGGCAACGTAAATAGGTTTGCATCTGTATTTAGTTAGCTTTGAAAAGTGAAATAGCGTGTACTGGCATTACAAATTGGAAATTCGGTTTAGTAAAACTGGAGATAAATACTTTGGCAAAATAGTTCTTCTGATGATATACTCTAGTGGGTGTGGACCGTATAATCCAAAGTCAATAAACAAAGTAGTTTAAGATAATTTCTTAAAGTAGTTTAGGCAAATGTTTCTAGCACATGTAAAACAATGTGAAGCAAATGTTGGTATAGATGTAATTCCAATGCATTAACAATTGATTATTGTGAATAGGATCCAGTATACTTATTCTAATAATTTACTGACATGCCTTAATGTAAACCAAAAAATATTTTTTTCCAGTCTGGTTTTACTAATTTGCATGTCTCCAATGTTGCGCATCCCTGGGGAACTTGTACAACTTTTCATATTGGTAAGTTTATAACTACTCTAAAGTGTTTATACTAGAATCTACACATTCGTGTACACTTACACAATCTATAACGAGAATAAAATGTTAACCGGCCAGTAGCCAAGTAGTTAGAAACAACAAAATACACTGTAAATCTCAACATTTCTGTCTTACTGCAGACCACTATCAGATGAGGCATGAAACATACAGTTCAAAATTTCAACAACAGAGCAATACCATAAGTCCAGAATTCTTTTTGAACACTAATGCCACTAAGATGGAACTGAGAAAGAGCAACACAAATAATAATGGACCAGAATCGTATTCGGGACAGAAGTATAGGATCTTACCCGTTTCCCGAGTGTTGAGCTCTAACAATAACGAGAGCGCGCAGCGCCCGAGGTATTGTTGGGCTCAGCATGAGGGAACGGGTAAGAGCCTATTTCTCAATCGCTTTCGCCTTCTCCGCACGACCCGTCATTGTTACCACGCGTTGACTTATTGTTGCATTTGAACTAGTGCTAACGATAGTTCAGCGGCGTACAAACGTTCTAGTGAAGTGATAGTGGCAGCGTTTGATGTTTTGCACGGTAACCAAACCACTGACAAAACAAGATAAATGCAGTGAATGTCAAAAATGAACAATTAAAGCAAACATTCATGGTGCCACATTTGATTTCCTACAACTGTGTTATGTTGTGATGAATTTTAATTCTGGAATTACGAAAGTTTCGTAGTCTTCTTTTTTAGGTTGCAGCGTACTTCTGAATTTTAATAATTCTTGAATACGCAAGCTTCGTGCTTTTTATTTTGGTTGTTGGGTTTATTTGCTCTGTGTTTAATCATTATTGATAAAATTGAGAAAGGAGATTCGTGTTGTTGGCGTTTATGCCGTATTTGTGACAGATGTAAAACGAAAAAGAAAAGGAGTGCTGAGATATCCCAGCACCCAAACCGGAAACCATTGTTGCGATCCTACACTGTTCCATTGTTACAAGAGTGCGGAGAAGAAGAAAGCGGTTGAGAAGAGGTGAGTTGGAAGTCAACCCAAGCACTGCTCGAAGGTGCACAGGTGAAACGTGGCAGAATAAGGCAGTTTCTGGGAATTTATATGACAGCCAGGTTTCCCTTGGTGGTGAAATTAAGTGACTCCAGACCATCTAGCTGTTTGCTGTAAATGCCTAGCAGCTGTATAATGCAACCACTTCTTTCTTGTCTGTGCACATATATGCATTACATGAACTTACTTCCAATTCCCCACCACCTTCTCTTCCCTGACTAAGGTTCTGACCTGCGTTTATTTTACTTGCCCCTCGTCAGTTCCATTTGAGTGCATAGGTGTTTATGAAGATTCTTTGACCCATAGTATAGGTACGTGTTTAAATAATTTTTAAAATTGTATTTTTTTTGTCTTGCTTAATATTGGCCTGGAATAAGTCATACCATTGTTATTTACAGGTTATTTTTTATTATTTTTTTCTACTTATCTACTACTTTTAGCAATGGTTTACATTTATATGTATGTTTCATTTACTTTATGATTAGGCAGTTATTTTTTTGTGTGTTTTGATTGTTTTTTGTTACAGATCCAAACACGGCACCACCCAACCCTACACGTGGACAATATGAAATCACATTTCACAGATACAGACAACGATGTATGGATAGTTCATATATTCAGGTAAGCTTTCGTTTGACCTTGCTAGAGTGCAAATACATTATAGAATATGAATAACATTTACATCCAATAGGTGTAAAATTCTAATATTAAATGTAAAGTTAGGGCTGGGTTTAGTAGAGTGCCGAATACAGTTCACTGATGTTGAAGAAATTAAGAAACATTTTGGTTCAGTTTTCTCATCTAAGTATTGAGAATTTATTTTAATGCTAGAAACGTAGGAGGCCAACTCATCGGTGAGAAGAGAAATGGATGGTGGCACTTCGGTTTTAAGTTTTTGAACGTCTGTTTCCAGAGTACCAATTTCAAATTAATTTACTGCATTTTCAGGTTCGATAGCAAAACCTAGTTTAGTTAAATATTTGCTTAGCATGTCATAGTTTTCGGATGTCAACATGTACCCTAGTCTGAGCTGTCCTCTCGAACTGACCCCCACCACCTCACCTAATCCCCTTCCCCCTCTCATCCTTTTCAATGCTTGTCCAAACTTATTGATAGACATCTTTTTTAAATATTCGAATCAGCCCACCCCCTGCAAAAAACATCTCTACCATACACGACACAGTGGCAGAGTAAGGAATGAAGCCAAACAACGTGCATTAAAGACTGGGTTTGCGAGAATACACGATGCAACAATCTTAAAAAAAAAGAAAACCTCACTGCCCCGATAGAGAATAGAACCTAGGACATCCGCATACAATGTATATCCCTGGCCTAGTATGCCGCTATTCTGGGTTCGTGTTGCAATCGTAGCAGTTGATTTTCTTTGTTTCACAGATTATTATACCTCATAGTCTCACAAACCAGGTCTTTAATGCAGACTCTTTGCTTTTAATCGATTGCTCAGTAGGATGACCCCCATCCCCGATCATTTTCAAGGTTTGTTCTTTCAATAAATATATTAAAAAAGGAACACACATAATCAGTAAATCTCAAGATGTCTCAACAGAACTGGCAAACCAATTTCTTGAATCTCTTGAAAAAACTTGCTGAAAGTTAAGAACAAGAAAGGTACAAAGATTAACAAAGGTGTAAAGTTTTTCTTGTCTCCTTCTATACAGTTTAACGATTTAAAGGGATCGGTGAATCCCATTTCAAAAGAAAAATTGAAATATAAAGGTTGGATTTCACTCAGGGACCCGAAAACTCAAAAACTGTTGAAAAATCTTAAACGGCATATCTACAAAAAACTAGAGGTTGAATTTGACGAGCAGAAACCTGCATCCTTGATTTGGTTCAATTATCCTAGTTCTATGCTCATTGCTTCCCGTGTTACTCCTCTTGCGAAAAGGCGTATGACTGGGATAACCGTCTTAGAACTTGGGTTTACGAGGATATTCACAAAACTAAAGGGAAACTTAACAAAACTGTTATTGACAAACCATGGTTTAACTTACCATTTTATAATGATTTAATCTTGATGGAAATCACCGGGAAAAAATACTGCAGTGTACGTTACCAATGATACTCCCAGCAACGTGAAATTATGGTGCAACGTAGGCTTTGGAGTGTCCCATTCCGATATTTCCAGCTACAAATTTTCCGATGAAGACCTTATGCATTTGGGATCTCTGTAAATATTAAAAAATCTGTAAATAAAAAACGCAATGGAAATAAAAAAAAATTACGTCTTTTTTGTGCCTAAGCTAAGAAAGAACCATAAAATCATGCATGTCCACCTTTAATACCAGATGTCTGATATATAGGCCCTGCATATTGTGGAAAATTAACCTACTGGTTAATTTCATATGTAGCGAAGGTTGGCTTAAGTATGACCAGTTATTTATTTAGAGTAAAACTTTATGCCAATCAAAGTAAAAAGCTTTGTAGAATATATTTGCTGTAATTGAGGAAAATACATGATGGAATTTACCGCTAATTTTCGTGAATCTCAAATACATTTAAGTCCTCCCGAAGAACTGGACCCAGAATTACGAAACCTTATTCTTTTTAACAATTGCCTTTTGGACAAACAAAAACATCCAACATTACTTTGCTAAAAGACGTCATTCAAACGCCAATGTTTTTATTGCAGTCAGTCCTACACAAGATTCCTATACAAGTGGTCAGAGACAACGCAAATTAATTTTAAACGTTGTGTAGAACGTGTTGAAAAAAGCCTTATGGGTTTTTGTCAATTAACAAAACGCTAAACAAGGGAAGATAAAAACGTTCTTTCGTACCTATTAAACAATAGAATGGCGACAATACGAGAAATCACAAAATTCAAAAGACGTTTCACTAAAAAGGATTTAAATCAACGTTTTGGTGTGAGAGAGCAAGAAGAATCGCTACAAGATTTTTTTTAACCTGGTAGTAAGCATTCTAAAACCGACAGTTGGTGCAATAAAACCAATATCGGTCAGGGGTGTAAAAATTGTAGCACAGCACACACAAACTACATCGGTTAAAGCTTTCAAAGCCGAGGATATTGACGGAAATGATAACGAACTAGCGGGTTTATCCGGGCTCCTCCTGAAGCCATTACTCGTATTGAGAAGACATTTGCAACCACTCTCATTTGCAGTCACACCAAATATTCAACTTCAGCTCCGGCCCCAATAATGCGAATTTCTTCCGAGATCCCTTCCAAAACTGAATACGCATCTATGAGCACCAGTCTTAAATTTGCCCGTACATATTCCACGGTGCAAGCTAAATGCATTTGTACTCTTCCAGAGCTCCCTAACATTGCTAATCTCCGGTCCCTCGATAGTTTGTTACATGGCCAGAATATTGACAAACTGCTGTATATTTTTTGATAAAGTTTTTTGAAAATCTCAAGGTGACTGACTCAGTATTTGGGCTATAGTACACACGAAAAAAGGCGAGCTGACCATTGGGAATAAATTGGTTAAAATTTTTGAAAATAACATAGTGGTCGGGGTAGCTGTAGATGGGGAGATGCGGCCTTTGGAGTTTGCCAGGTTTAAAGAGTTGAAAGAATTATCCTATGTGCTGGACGTTAAAGCTGCTTACGCGGATATGTTATAAAATGCTAACGCCATTCATCAGAACATACACCCCATCACCCATCAACCCAAATCTAATCGAAGTGGGAAGTATGTATCGATTATTGCTCTGATTTGGGAGGACATGTAAACTATTAAAAAGGGATGGACATGCTTAAAAAACTGGGTTATTTGAGAAGAGTTGATTAGAAATATTATGATAATTCTAATGACTTTATTAAGAGACGAGACTTTTGTGTAAATCTACTTTAGCTGGACATGATGGACATTGAAACAAGATGGTTGAAATTTTATGAGAAATCTAGCATAGACAGATCATAAATGCGAGCAAAAAAAGAGTAGCTTATCAAAATTGACTTTTGGGTTGACTAAAACAAGAAACAGTTTTTCCAACTTAAGCTAAACATCAAAATCCATTTAACGGATGTCATTTTGCCACGCTTTTGATTCTCCGCATGCTACATAAACTGCAATATTCCCCAGTAACTGTTCTAAGAGACTTGAACGAAGTTAAAGTATTTTCGTAACTTTCAGACCACAATATCGAGGGTGATAGTAGGCCCCCTCAAGAAAACGCCAATGTTCCAAATGAGGGTCCTGCCCTGAGCCAGATGTACAGAGGATGATACCTCACCTAGCTACTCGTATTTTGGGTAGACACTGTGTCCGAGAACTAGCATTTTTGCATCCCTTTTCACCATTATTCTGTGGCCCCTGAGATTGGTATTTTACTGTTTCATATTGCTGAATAAGTAAAAGCAAAGAATACTAAAGATTGCTCCTTGTAAAGCTGTTAATTGCGTGCGTGTAAAAGAAACTAGAAACTCATTTATGTGAAAAATACTAAAAACTCCAAACATATGATCCCAATTTTTCTAAAAAAAAAATGCACGAGTAAATGACAAAAGAGTTTAATTTTTTTTAAACATTGAAAAGTAAACTTCATCTAAACTTCAAATCTTTGTGTAGTACGAAAAATAACAACTTGAACCTATGAAGTACCATGAAGATGTACCCCCACCAAAAGGTCCCTAAAAAGCCCCTAAAAGAAGATCCTCAATTTATTAAGGTCCTAACTAAGGTCATAAAAAAGTCCTCAAAAGGTCCCTAATTAATCCAGAAAAAAGTTATCTAATTTAAATCCGCAAAAGGTCCCCAATCAACCCCAAACGGTTTCTAATGAAAAACCTCAAAAACTCCCTAACTGAAGTCCTCAAAAGGGTCCCCCAATTACCTCCCCAAAAGGTCCATATTTAAAGACCTTAAAGAGTCCTTAATTAAAGTTTATAAAAGGTCCCCAACTAAATTCCACAAAATACTCCCCAATTAACCCCTAAAAGGGCTCTAATTAAAGCCCGTAAAAGTCCCAAATTGAAGCCTGCGAATTAGTCCCCGATTAAAGTCTGCAAAGGGTCCTTATAAAGACGTAAAGGTCTTTAAATAAAGTCCTACAGACGTGGGAGTATCCATCTCGTTCTATAATAATAAAGGCCATCTCTTACGACGAGATCACCACCTGTACACATTGCCCTCATGCGGCGTAATTCTAAACTAAACCAAAGCGCTTCCAAAAACGTTTTACGATGACTTATTGACGCTCTTATTTTTTCCACCAATTGCAGCCGAGCAACACATTGCAGCCTACTAACCGACCAGGGCAAATATGGAACCAGAGAATACTAAAATATGGAACCGACTACTAAATATGTTTGAATCAGAGAATGTGGTATCTCAAGCGTAAAATTTGTCGGCTCTGTTGATTTGGGCGTGTACTCGTGATGATACTTTGTAGTAAGAAAAACAAACGCCTCCGTTTCATTGATGGTTTATTGTTTACTGTCGATAGTGGCTGGACCGTCTCTGTATTGTTTTATTATCAGCGTATTTGCTCGTAATGAAAGTGACCCGGAGGGACGCTCAGTGTATTCACAGCGATTGTAGTGTAACAATATTTACATACGACGATCAAAATAAGGCTAGTAGGCGTAATGGTTGATTCAGCGTGCATTCGTTGATGGTACTAGGTATAATCCAGCTCTCCCTTTGCCAGGCGAGATGTTGTCGTCTGACGCAGTCTATGTTTGTGTTGTTCTCCGTGCATGGTCCGTACCAAGCCCCTTACTCAGGAGTTAGAGAACTCCGTATGAGTCAAGTTGACCATTGCGGTAGAAAAAAACGCTACATTTTTTAACGAGTTATCAAATGCCATTTTGTTTCTCAAGTTATCCGATTTTATCCATTCTTAAAAAATGCGTAGTGTCAGTCTGGTCACAAACGGAGGTGCAATGTTGAGTGTTCTTTGAAAAAATATGTAGGCATTTTGATAGTTTCATTCTTTTGCTTTGCACATTTTTTGGGTTATTTATCCTTAGATTTAAAAATCAATTTCTTTTTCTCCTCCCTCCTCCCCTATTTTTTAAGGATGTGGAAAATTATTGTAATGTTGTGGCGAAACATTAAATGAGTTCAGTTTTTTATGACGTAAATAAGTAGTGCTAATTATTTAACTAAACTTTTTGTTCATAATGCCAAAAAAACAAGATGATGCATCCATACTTACATGGGTTATTTACATAATTAATTTTCAATAATTGATTAATTGTACACAAATGGCCTCCACGGCAGAAGCAGGACAACACAGGCGTACGCTGCAAAGATCAGAAAGTAAGTCGCATTATCTGAGATGGGGGAGGAGGAGAATTGTTACTTAATGGTGCATTGACAGCTAGGTCATTAGTGCCAACCTCAGTCACAGTGTAGCGGTCTGGTGCCCACTGGGCCACACGTTACACATGTTTAAAAAATCTAGATCTTATCAGAACGCTAGAAAAGGTTGTGTCATGGGGCAAAGTGGCCGTAAAACATACCTAAAAATAGCTAAGATTTGGTGAGCTTTTATTATGGACTTATAGTTCACCGATTCGACCAGGAACCGAATCAATGAACTCCAGATCACTGCACACACACACTTTCCGGCCGTTTGGGATATCTCTCCTTAAGCCCCCATGGAGATATGGTGTCTCTGTGCAGTGATCACAAGTAACTTGGTTCAATTCCAGGTCCCAAAATGTTAGTGATGTATCACTAATTTCATAATAAAGGCCAACCAAATCTTTGCTATTTTTAGTGTAGCTCTCTACTGTTGTGCTATTGCATTTCCTTTACTCCATTAATTTTGCTTCCCTTTCTTGTCTTGCTTGGACCATCATATTTATTTTTGTGGGAATTTGTACACCCATGAATGAGATAAACAAAATATGTGGCAGTGTCCATGTAACTTCAAAATATGCGGAGGGCAGGACGCACTGGAGTCAGCTAGGCACTATTGTTTCGACCAATGCATTATTCAGTCAAAAAAAAATGTTGTTGGGATTCCCCCAACCCCCCCCCCTCCCCCCAAAAAAATACCAACTTGCTTACGCCCGGTCCAAATTCAGCTTGGAACCCTGGTAGCATTGCAATCCGTGAATAGTCGTTTTTTTAATGGTTTCTTGATAATTTCATCAAACAAAAGAGAATCCCAAAAAGCATCCATGCTGTGAAGTAAATATTTTCAAAACCACAAATTTCATTACAATGGTAGTAACTGGATCCCAGTGGGGCATTCTGAATATCATGAATGGAATGATGGACTGCAAAATTGTAAAAAGCAGTAGAGAGAGAGCTTTAAGATTTTGGCTGAAAATTATCTTTGTATTCTTCATGGTGTTTTGTTATAACATGCTGGCCAATGCCAGCACATCGCCTGCACATCAGGCTATTCTGTGTTTTCTGCAGAGCTATTGGCTCTTGGTTTGGCGATGGAATGGATCCTTGACCTTCAGGGCACGCATTTCATTATCTTTTGTGATTCCATGAGTGCCCTGGAGTCCTTGGCGAATTACAATCCTCGGAACCCCTTGACACAACGTGTTCAAGCTTTGCTTTCCCGCTTGCCTGGCCAGCGGAAAACCGTGCTTTTCTGCTGGATCCCGGGCCATGTTGGGATTGCAGGGAATGAACAAGCTGATTCTGCAGCGAAAGGGGCCCTTTCTGGCCCTCTCGGTAGGGATCTCAGCCTTGTTCCCTCAGATGCCTTTCCAACTCTGCGTCTGAGGTTACACGCTTTTTGGCAAACCTTGTGGGACAGACAGGACGGTAATAAGAGTGAGTGGCACTCGAGGAGTGGCACTCGGCGTATCGCCGCAGTCGTCATGAGGAGGTGGTGTTGGCCCGTTTGCGCATTGGTCACACCCGGCTTACTCACTGTTTCGTTTTGCGGGGGGTTGACCCTCCTAAATGTTATTGGTGTCGACGGCCACTTACGGTCCGGCACTTACTTGTTGATTGTCGCCATCTTGATGGTGTTCGCCGTCGTTTCCGTCTTCCGCATGACATTGCGCGTCAGTTGGGCCATAAGTCTGTCCTCCTGTCCGGTGTTTTTCAATTTTTGCAGGAGGTACAGATGTATGACAAGATTTAGATTAGGGGTTTGAATAACATCTCTGTAATGTGTAGTGCAGTGGCAACCCGGACCACTGCACTGTGACTGAGGTTGGCGCTAATGACAAAGTTGTCGACACGCTATTAAGCCTCAATTCCCCCCCCCCCCAATGCCAACATTTTGTTATAACACGTTGGTTAATGCCAACAGTGCACTAGGTACACACGCAACAAAATCCTTAACCCTTTTTTTTTTACACTGCAGTTGTGTCATTTAGTCTGGCTAACAACTTACATTGCGGAGACATTCTCCTCTGAAACACTTTTGACTTAAGGAATGGGGGAAAACGGTTGCTATCAAATAAAACTAGTGAAGGAGGTTGTTTCAGCGTAAGTGGCACCAGCCCTGCTGTCTGTTTTTTCTCCTGTTGTGAAATGATCTGTTGTCGTCTGATGCATTCTAAGTTTATGCTGCTGTTGTTCATGCCACAGATTAGAGAATGATAGTCGTTCTCTAATCTGTGGTCTGTGCCGTCGTGCCGAGCCCCTGTCTTCTTACTCGGAAGATTAGCGAAATCCATATGAAATCAAATTGACCAGTTCCGGAGGAAAAACTGCCAAATTTCTATTAACTGTTACGGAAATATAAACTACGTATAATTTTTGCATTCATTCCTGTAATGCTTCTTTCCCTGGACTACTATTGATATGTCCAGCCTCGCAATCCGTCTGTGCATGTGCGATAGCAGACCCTCCTAAAATGCCTGGCCATCTTTTTTCCTCCAGCCATCTTTGGGTCAAATTGGCTCGCTCCTTTCCGTCCCTGGTCCCTGACTATCACCTCACTATTGACTTGGCCCTTGCTTTCGCCGAAAAAGTTACTCTCTTTAGTTTTACTCTCACTGCTCCTGGTAAGCTTCTTAATGACGTGGTGCCATCGCTACGCCTTTAGCCGCATTCTGCCACCGTCTGCAGCCTGAGATTTCGTCATGAGTCGCCTTCGCTTCTCCACAGGTTTTACCAGCTTCATCGGAAGAAGTTCTCCACCCATCGTTGAGGCCTCTAGCTTTCGTCAAAAGAACCTTCATTCCCCCCGTCCTCCGGATAGCCTCTTATTGTCTGGACTCACAGCCTCATGAAGCACTATCAACAGATGCCTCGAGCTTCCGCCGAAGAATTCCTCCCTGCTTCCCCGGAAGAATTTTTCCCAATCGGTGCAGAAGCCTTCATCTTTCGCCGAAAGAAGCCTTCCACTTCCATGAAGCCTCTGGTGTTCACCTCTCGCAAATTTATGGACAGCCATCGACAGAAGGTCCAAGCTTTCACTAAAAGACACCTCTGCTTCTCCACAGACGACTCCAGCCTTCTCAGAGAGCAGCAAGTTTCGACAAGAAATCCCCATTTTCCATTTCATCGTAACTTCGCTAGCTCACTGTGGAGGCCTCCAGCTTTCGCCAAAAGAAATCTCCCACTTCTGTGAAACCTCCGGTTTTCACTGCTCCCAGCCTCATGGACCTCCAGCGGTAGAAGCTCCTGCCTTTCGCCGACAGGCATCCTTGCTTCTCCACAGATGACTCCAGTTTCTCGGGTGAACCGGAAGTTTTGACAGGAAACTCCCCGTTTCCATTGATCGTCACCTCGCCGGAAGGAGTCTTCTGTTCACCATAGAAGCCTCCAGCTTTCGCCGAAAGAAGTCTCCTTTATGAAGTCTCCTTCCGTGAAGCCACGGTTTCTCCTCGTTCGCAGCTCCAAGTTTTGCTTAAATCATCCTGATCTTCTGCCAAAAAAGCATCCTGCTACACCACTTCTCGCCAACTGTCGTTTCGACCTGGCTTTGAACGGCTCTCCCCTCGTCGTCGTATGTTGCTCCAGACCTCTTTAAGAAGCTCCCAGCTTTCGCTGAAAGATGCCTCCAGCTTTCGCCAAAAGACTCCGACGACTTCTCTGAAGCCTCAGGCTTTCACCACTCGTAGCTCTAAGTATCGCCAAATTACTGAAATCTAGCACCGAAAGGAGCAACCAGCTTCACCATACGAGGCCTCGGATTTCTGGAAGAAACCTCACATTTCGTCGACAGCCGCTTCAACCTTGCTTTCAACGGAACTTTCTCTTTGCCATCTAGAGCTCAAGGCCTCGCCAAGAAGCCCCAGCTTTTGCCGAAAGATGCCTTACACTTTCGCCGAAAGAAGCGATCAATCTCACCATGTGGAGTCGCAGCCCCAGCATTGCAACCTCTGGTTTCTCGCTGACAAGTCGATTCAAGCTCCGTGGGATGCCACCCTCTGCTTCACACACGGAGTCTCCCGGTTTCACCAAGGAAGCCCCTGACTGCTACGATATGAATCCTCTTTTCATCGCATTCTAACCAAAGCTTCGACATGGTGAACAAATTCACCACAACCGCCAGACTATCGCCAAAAGGAGACATGATCTCATGCTCTCGCAGACAGGCCCTGTTGTCTCTCACCTTTTCATCTAAGTGGGACTCAGCCTCTTCGCCTTTTCGACTTATGTTACACTGCACTTCTAAGCCATCATTCTCCTCGTTGGATGCCCTTCATGCTTCACCCCCAGGAACTAGCTCCATCCATGCTCATGCTTTCACCGAAAGAATCGCTCCGCACGTGGCTCACTTCTGCCAGTCTAATTTTCGTCGTCGGGCCACACTCGGTACCGTTCGACTTGGGCTTCCTAACCCGTCTCACCGTTCTGGTTTGCTCCACTGCCCGATCCAGCCAGCCCACATCCCCCCTTACCTTGTTTGCTGCCAATTCGGGTGCCAAATCCATTTCAGCATGCCTCGCTCCCTCTTGACAGGAATGCGGTCTCGCAGGAAATCTGGCAATGCCTCCAGACAAATACGCGGCTTGCCAGATCTGCCAATTTGACAACGCAGACGTCTTTCTTCCCTACCATGTCGAAATGCGAAAGCTGTTCTCAACCAAATCTCGCACCCTGCCTTTCCTGCTGTTCGAGAGCCAAAGGCTATGCCTTCTCGTTCTCTACCCGACCTTAAATAAATCACCCAACCTCCCCATCCTTCGGAACGGGAGCTCCTCTCTTCACAACAGCCTCCAAGCCTCTAAAACGGATGAAGACCACCCATTCCTGCCAAAAGTTTTAACAACAATCACCTGTAAAACCAAATTAAGTTCTTTCATCCAGTCTAACAACTAATTGACTACGACTTTCACTGTTCTTCGATGGTCCTTTATCTGCTACTTTCACTGCGGATAACCATCTCCCAACCAACACGAAAGATCCTTCCATGTCATCTGCACAATCACTGGAAGTCTGAATGGAGGGTCGGATTCAAGACCCTCCATTCTCATCAAGGTGACTAACCTTTTACATCCTTTTAAACTGAAAGTTCCCTGAGTCTTGCTCAACACTGGGACATTCTTCCCTGCCACAGACAGCCTTGCGCATACATTCTCCGGGGTCTGGTTCACCATAGTGAACCAGCTCGAAACCCTGGGGTACCCGTACTCAGTAAAACCAAATGAAGAAATTACAGGTGGTGTACATTTCTGAAACGGTTAACAGAAACCAAAATTTACCAGGACCAGCCGGTTAAAATTGGTTTCTATATCTGAACTAGGAAATGTTTACTACCTGTACCCACCCTACCATCGCTCTTGAGTCCCCACGACACATCGAAAGGAAAATAAAATGGCTGGCAAATGCCTACAAGTAGTGTGGATTGTGCTACTCGAGGACAGATCGACTACTGACTACTTCCACAATACAAATTCTTATCACCTCGATCTGTGACGTCACAGACGAGGCGAGGAACTGGGTTAGTGTTAGTACGATGATGAAATTCTTATAGTGACTTGCACTTTTTTTTATTGGCACGGCGACCTTTGGCATCAAAGGACGGAAGCAGAAAGAACGATAGCTTCCGGTTGTGGGTAAAATGTAGTGGCTACTCGCTCTCTGATTGGTCAAGAGCCGTTCACGTGACCACTGTCTCTGAGCACCTTTCCTGTTGGTGGTAGGAAATGGAAGGAGACGACCTCATGTGGTGGGAATTGGTATTGAGTTTAATGTAGAAGGAAAAAAATGTCCCTTCCTTTCCTCTGATCGGTAGGAAAAATGGAATCGTTTGGGGAGGTTACTAGCCCAATATTGTAGTCTGTACTTGTATATGTTTAAGAAAAGGAGAAGCCATTTTTTTTACTCATAACAGATCTTTATTACAAAACAATATCACTACAAACAATGTGACATGCTGACTCACGTTACCGGATTACAATTCATTTAATGCATATACTATAATGTCTAAATACAGATGCAAACCCATTTACGTTGCCTTTTGGGCTTATATGTCAGACTGCCTGAGTGGGGAATCAAACCCAGGACCTTTGAAATCATAGGCCAAGGTTCTACCGCTGAGCCAGACTGACACGGCCTTATAAAAGGAAACGTCCATAGGCAGCATTTAACACGTGCATATATACATATAAACAAACACTTTCCAATCGCCACTGGAGGGACGCTTATTTGCCGCGCCATCCTCCAAGTGAAACGAATGGAACACTTAAACGTGAAATAAGGATTCAGGACGGGAAAGCCAAAGGCTCACAAGAAATAACTAAATACATATACAAATCTATTTACGTTGCCTTTTGGACTTATATGTCAGACTGCTTGAGCGGGGAATCGAACCCAGGACCTTTGAAATCAAAGGCCAAGGTTCTACCGCTGAGCCAGACTGACACGGCCTTCACTGTAATGTCCAGGTGCGAGACTGGTTATACCATTATCTAATAGATACCTTTTGTCATCATAAGCAGTTAAACATCTTTTATTATGTTCCTCAGTCTTTATCACATGAGTCTTGCTTCTAATAAAATTCATCTTAAAACTATAAACATTTTGCTGTCGCAGTACATCTAAGTAATGGTTGTGCGTTATTTCCTGCTTTAATACACGTGTTTGTATACCCTTCCTGGTAAGTTTAGTTACATTACCATATAACAAAGAAATCATTTTGGCCTTGAGACCACAAAATTCAACAATCGGGATAGAAGACGTTTCATCCTTAAACATGCCTGGTACATTTTTGTTTTGTAAAGAATACAAAGCATGGTCTACTGGATAAACGCTCGTGTCATACCTATCTAGGTTTAACAATATGTCTGAATATATGTTATCGGTATACACTTGATAGCAAATACTATCTGTATCTGTAAACAATAGAGATGCGTTGTTACCGTACAATGATTTGATGTGTCCGTAGTGAAAGTCGTACATTAAGTATTTGCTAAGATCGAGAACGCTGAAACCAACATAGATTGGTCTATTGAGAACTACTTTGGTATTCTTCATTTTAAAAATCACAACATTTTCCTCAAATATTACAAAATTCTCCGTATTTGGTTTAGATGTTAACTTGCGGGCTTTAGTCTCACTAGTGCGACTTTCACGCTGACACCCGTTTGCGTAGGTCCTCAACAGTCTTACCATACAGTGCATTAGACATGATTTTATAAAAGTCTTTATGAAAAGGGTTTGTAGCGGCCTGTCGTTCTGCGGTATTCAATTCTATTCTGTCATTTTGCGGTATTTCAAACAAGCCTTTTGTGAAAACGACAAAACACGGTGGATCTTTGTCAGTATCATTACTTGCAAAAGGTAATACTTCAAAAATCTATAATCCGAATACAAATTCGGAGTAAGCTTTCTTGAAGTATGTGAAAGGTTTAGAATTTCATGCAAATGTTGACAATAAGGTGATAATTGTTCATAGCGAATGTTCAAAGGTTCAGAACAAAGAGGATAATCAGAATGTAGATCATGGAGATGAGTTGGATAATCGAGATCTACTTCTAGAATAAAACCAGTTTGGTTATCATCTTCAATAGTGAGAACGTTTAAATCTCTAATTTGATTCGCAGTCAACCAATGAAAATTCCCAAAAGGCAACATTTGACTGAGACTCCAACCGTAGAGGTTATTCGCATCTAAATGGATAATGTAAGAGAGTAGGTCATTGGGGGAATAAACTTTCACCTAGCAACGGGTTGTTAGCACGAGCATAATGCTTCGTAACCATGCTAACGCCTCCGCGTATCTCATTCTCGATGAACAGATGTTGGTCAATGTCTGTCAGTAGCTCTAGATGAATATGACAAATGGAACAGTTAGTTGATTAGCAAAGTTATTAAACTTCATGACATGATTGCTAATTTCGGGCATAACAATTCGCTGCGCTTCATGTTTTCGACATCATTTCATGCTGCACCAATTCAGTTCTATCACGGTGTGAGCACAAACAGTATGTGCAGGTGTATCTGCTGAATATAGAGTCATTTATTAGACGATTGAGATTCTTAATAAAGCAATAATGATTGTCGTTTAACAATAAAGGTCTGACGATTTCACCACCCCTCCTCTAGCTGATATATAGAGGGTAAATTTCTTTATCGGAATATCCATAAACGTGTATTGTTAAGTTATTCAAAATCTCAAATTTCTTAATGTAATTTAAAGGAACTGGGTAGGAAATACCTTCGATGTGCAATGTATCCAGCAGATGCACATAATGGCTCACACGCTCAGCATGAAATGGTGCGGGATGCAAGGCAGCTAAAACAGAATATTCAAAACATCTCATTTCATGACATTTAACGACATTTAACATTAATTAATGCTTGTTTACGCGCAAGAAAAGGTTCCAATGGTTTATAACAACCACCTGCTAGAGGACGATATGCTGCGAAATGTAAGTCTAAAGCAAGTATTGTGCATAAAACCCAACCAGACCCTTCCCTCTGATAATTGTCCAATCGCTTTAACAGGTCCAAGTGAACGTCCTTCAAAATTTCATCAATCTGGTCAATCCGTAAAACTGTGTAAGGTTTTGTGCACTAGTAAATGTTGATTAGTCTTTCTGGTGGTTTATGCAATTCAAGCTTAACACTCGTCACAAACTCAATTTGTCGATGGGTTCTACACAATGATTCGATAAGAAGATGTAATTCGTTGCGAAGGTAAGATAAAAACAAATCTAAATTTGGAACAAGAGTTTCTGTGTACGGGATGGTGTAGGAAAATTTTGCAAAATAGTTACGAAATGCACTCTTCTCCTTTTTTAATAACCAATCTTATCATCGACATGAGGAGTTGATCTGATTAGGACAACATGATGATGATGATTGTGTCTATTCAATTCCATGCGAGAAGCGAACACCTCGTTACATTTCTGACATACAATTCTAGAAGCCACAGGTCGTGGGATGTGTTCTCTGGTTTGGTGGATATGGAGCGCACTTTCAGTTTCATATCGTCGATTACAAATGACATAAGTTGTGTTACTAACGGCTCGGTGATAGTTACGTAGATGGCGTAGCAAGTTGTTTTGATTGGTGAATGAGAAACCACAAACCTCACAAACAAACATTCTCACACCTCCAATTTCTCAATGGCAATGGCTAAGTCATTCTCTTGCATTGAGTCTTCTTTGCAAAAAAGAGTAGTTCACCGCACATAACCTTCAGGCATCTAAAGAAAACCATGATACGAAAAAATATTATGTGAAGGCAAACCAAGCAGTGCTACATAAAAATATACAAACAACGTTTCGAAAATTATCAATTTTCTTCTTCAGGTTACCAATAAAATTAAAGCATGGCAAAAGCCACTAATTCAACCTATATTAAAAGCATAAAACATACATACACCTTACCTGGCGACATGGCATCCAACGGAGCAGGTGGGTCGGCTTTTCGGCTGCCATTTCTGCCTCTTTTGAGGGGAGAAATTGGTGGTTTTTATCCGTTTTAAATGTACGTTTTATGCTTTTAATATAGGTTGATTTAGTGGCTTTTGCCATGCTTTAATTTTATTGCTAACCTGAAGAAGAAACTTGATAATTTTCGAAACGTTGTTTGTATATTTTTATGTAGCACTGCTTGGTTTGCCTTCACATAATCTATTACAGTGCTTTTTATTCCATTGCTCATTAAGAAAAAATATGACAGCTCTAGATGTAATCCTATATTTATATAAATATATAAATATACACACTTTGTCAGTCGCGCAAGTCACTATGTCACGTGATGGAAAGAGGTGATGTTGCTACTATTATTACAAAACGTCTGACAAAGGAGATGTCCTCAGGTGGTGGGTGACAACTAGCAATGATTACTTTGCCCTTGAAAGCTATCTTCCGTTTTCCAATGTTGAATGGTCTGTTGTCAACCAAACAATAAATTCCTAATAAACAGGATGATAATAATTTGGTAATACAGTCTGGTATGTAGATATATGAATGTGAATGCTCTATTCCCTCAAGAGATGGAGGTGTCATCACATATCCAAATTCGCAAATGTAAGGGAGAATAATTTCAATCAACAATGTTTTACCATAACCGGAAGAACCGTAGAGGTAAACACCTTGAACTTCTACATCTTGTAAAGCGTTCATAGCCATTGCACTCCACAGAGGTGTTGGTTCTTTTATTATGTCCATCTTTAACTTCTCTTTATTACACCGCTTCAAGCTTAATAAACGTGATGTATCTATGTCTTGTTCATATTTCGTGCTAAGGTATTCGACGAGCTTTGCTTCGTGTTCATCCTTCTAGGAAAACTTCACGATCAAAAGTAACTTCTAAAACCTTCGGTATCTTGTAATAAATCAAAACGTTAGTCTCTTTTGCGAGAGCAGCATGAAATCTAAGTTCTGAAGACATCCTGAAAATAGTGGCTGATACGAAAGCTACAACCGACATAACCAGCCAGGATGCGATCCCAGGAGAGACACCACATGATGGGGAGGTCAAAACAGGGGAGATCACAGATCTAAATTTAAAGCTTAAATTAACAAATACTGGTCTGATGACGATTTTATCAGCCCACGTTGACCACGAAAGCGCACCTTCATCCGAGAGGCAGGATATAATCCCAAGGATTGATCCAAGAATGGAAAAGAACATTACCTTCAAACGGGGATGTTCTGGGCGAAATCGTAAAAATCGCCCCATTTACAACCAGGCCCCTCGTCATAGCAATACCAGAAATGCAAACAACATTAACATGCAAATTGTAAGCGATGCTGGTACGTCGGATCTTGCTCCAAACATATCAACCCTGTGTACATTAAAAAATAGCACTAGGAACACAGAAGTTGCATCTATAGATGATTCAAATAGAAAAGAGACAGACAGATGTACCTCCACAAACTTGAACAGTGCTACACCACAACAGCCGTGGACTGAATGCACTACAATCATTGGGGACTTAAATATCCGAAACTTGAGAGGTAGAACTTGCCACGTAAACTCCCAAACATGGACCTACCTCAGGATGCGAGTGGAAGACCTATCCGCAAGATTACCCGAACTTTTAAATAGTCCGGTTCGTTTATCATTTGCATGGGATCCAACAATGTAGGGTCACTTCCACCAAACCGAATAGCCCTAATCCTCTCAGCTTTTACTTCATCACTTAGGGTCGCCTGCCCCAACTCACGCATCATTGTGATTGGTCTATTCCTGAGATTGGGTAAGGCTAACCGAGACACCGATCAACTAGTGATACAAATACAATTATTAGGAAGATGTGTGTTGATCAAAATCTATCCTTCCTATCCCTTGACAGAGAAATCATCAGTGACCCAAAACTATTAGCTAGAGACCAGATTCACTCACCAGGGGCAAGATGGTGCTACACCAGCAACTAGCTGGACTTCATGTCCCTTTGGAAAACTGAATGATGTAATTGGGGAAACCCATAGTGAAACAATACGGCCGTTTTATGCCACAGGTTCAATAGTCGTAAATTTTACGTATGCCTTTTTTAATGCGCATAGCATTCTACGAAATATCGGCTGCTTCCAAGATTTAGTAAACAATGGGTGCTTTGATTTTATTTTTGTAGTGGTGTAATGGCTCCACGGTGATATTACAAATGCGATGGTTACTGATTTAAACAGATATGTGATAGTGAGACGTGACAGGGGTAGCCGGGGGTGGAGGTTTGTTAATTCTGCACTGAGTGGAGAACCCTGTGGCGCTAATTGATATCTCGTCGGGTGTTGAGGGGATGGTAGTATCCCTACCAAATTCATATATACCTTTTACCCTTTGGTGTCTTCCTGACAGCAGATCTGATACAGCTGTTGAGGAAATTTGCCATTATTTAGCTGATTCCTTGAGCACAGGGCATTCCAACATAACTTTGGGTGACTTCAACCTTTCAACTGTAAATTGGGAAATCACCCAAAGCAGAGATCCGCATCATCATATCTTCTTAGAGTTGATTGCACCTCTGGGCCTTACACAGAGAGTCGATAGACCAACTCGCGGAAATAATATTCTCTACCTTGTATTTACTGATGATGACCGATTAATATACGATCTCCAGGTAGGACCACATTTTGGTTACACTGCGTGATCGCTGCATGATTACTTTTAAAATTGAACCTTCTCAAGGTATTCTTACAAGGACCAGATAAAGAAATCTATCAAAGCTGGAAACTTAGATTACCCTCTGCTTAAGACATCACTTAGAGATGTGAACTGGGATGATCCTATATTTTCATCCCATACATCCATACAGAAGGCATGTAATTGTTTTTCTAATATACACGAGACACATCTTAACCTTTGTCGAGGCCCCATCACTGGGGTTGGCAGGACAAAAAAATCATACTCCACTAAATATTATAAAATTGAGACGACAAAAGCTTAAACTCTGAAGACATTACCGGGCAAAACCGGACCAAGTGCCTCTCCTGGCCTATAAGACGGCAAGGAAGACTTACTCCAACATGGTTGAGGCATGGCATTCTGAAGCTGAACGACGAGTAATTAGAGATGGAAACTCCTCTACTCTTTTCAAATTTTATCGTAGAATGACCAAAACCACACGTTCCTTGCCCCCATATAAAACCCCAAACGGGTTTTTGATTGATGATAAATCTAAGGTGGATGCCTTAAGCACTTTTTTGCGTCAAATACGATTTCTTATGACGGAAATCAGAACTTACCAGGTCCACAGTTTAGTACATGCGACAGGCATAAATTTTGATCAGCCTTGACTAACATTAAACCTAGCACATCCTGTGGACCTGATGGCATTTCTGCCTTTCTACCTAAACATATCTCCACTGAAATTTGCTACCCATTATCTAAATTATTTTCCTTGTCATTTGAACAAAGAGAATTAGCAGAAATATGGAGATGTGCTATTGTTGTACCGGTTTTTAAGAAAGGTTCACCATCTGACCCACAAAAGGCCTATTGCACTTATAGGCCTATTGCACTTACCTGCGTGGCATGCAAGGTTATGGAGCCAGTCATTCGCGAACAGCTATTAGCTTTTCTGGATGAGTTTTCTATTATTGGCAAAGATCAATAAGTTTCCTTCCAGGGAGATCAGCAACGCACCAGCTTCTATGGGTCCATGACCAGTGGACTTCTGCATTAGATGCTGGCGCCCTGAGTGATGTAGTATACTTTGATTTTAAAAAAGTTTTTGAATCCGTTGTTCACTGCAAATTAGTGGCTAAACTTAGCAGTTGCGGAATTGGTGGACATCTTCTAAAGTGGCTATCTGCTTTTCTTCAAAATCGTTCCCAACAAGTAATCGTCGAAAAAACACTCTCACACCGGGTCAGCGTACCAAGTGGTGTTTCTCAGGGTTCGGTGCTTGGTCCTCTACTATTCTTGATTTATATACATGACGTGTCACTGGCATTCACCTCCCCGTTTGATGTAAAATTTGCAGACGATCTTAAATCAACAGCAGAAATTTTGGCACCAGGTCCTTCAAGTACACTCGGGGAGGAAACTGCACGAGTTCATCAATGGTCCCAAATGTGGCAGCTGCCACTTTCTTCTTCGAAATGTCACACATTTCACATTGATGGAGATATTCTGTCTTTCGTGGAAGAGGTCAAAGACCTGCGCATCTGGCTCTCTAAGAACCTAAAGTCATCCTTTCACTGTCAGAAGACCAGTTCCTTGGCGTTCCGCCATTTGGCAATTGTTAATAGATGTTTTATGCCAGGAAACCCTAAAACTAAAGTTTGGGCATTCAAAGTCTTCGTCCGCCCAATCCTTAAATACGCTACACCGGTGTGGTCCCCCTATCTTTCAAAAGACATTGACTTAATAGAATCTGTCCAGCATAAATTTACTAAAAAACTTCCTGGACTCCGGGATCTTGTTCACATTGAAAGGCTATCCACGGGAGGGCGTGAGTGGTTGGAACTACGGAGATTGAGATTTGATTTAATATTAACTTACAAGATTCTGCAAAATCTTCTCTCAGTGGATCTTCTCTTTTTTGACCTGGCTCTGTCTCCCCACAATACTCGGAGCCACCCGTGGAAACTTGTTGTCCAGGGATCGTGCCTGGAATGCAGAAAGAACTTGTTTGCAGTTGGTGTCGTCCTGGTTTGGAATGCTCTTCGCTCATGTACAGTGTGTATGGAATCAGAGTGTGGGTTCTGTCGGGAATTGCTCTCCAAGGATTTTACCCCTTTTCTTAAGAGAAATGTGTAAATAGTAAATCTTTTCCCTCCCCCACCCTTACTAACGAAATGGTGCGGTGTCAGCGGCTTACAGCCCTTCCGTCAACCATCTACCAACTGGTGGTAAACCTTGTTGTTATTATTACCGATCTGAAATACGGAATACCTTTTTCGGGTGACAAGAGTTTGGGTTAAACGGGACGGAAAGCCAATGGGCCAATGGGCTCGATATTGGTCAACTAAACCTATTTACGTTGCCTTTTGGACTTATATGTCAGACTGCCTGAGCGGGGAATCGAACTCACAACCTTTGGAATCAAAGGTTGAGGTTATACCGCTGAGCCAGACTGACATGGCCGTGGTTGGAAAAAAAAGGGAAGGACTCTATCTTAATTTAAACTCTAATAATAAAAAAAACAAACGGTTTGACGCCTAGAAACAAAGCTTTCATCAAATTCATAACAACACCCAGAAAATGAGCGTAGTAGAAGATTACTTAAAAATCAACGAACCTTTAGTGTACGATTCATCGATGGAGTCTTACACGTACCACAAATACAACCCTATTATTGGCACCAAGCTCAACAACGTAAATTCAGAAATCCGCATACACGTTGACAACCAAGATATATTTCTGCACTTTGCCAACAGTTATCTCCTGATTAAAGGGAGGTCGCTGCAGGACGATGATTCGGCTTACAAAGATGCTGACGTAGCTCGTCTTATTAATAAAGCTCCCATGTCCCTGTTTTCAAATATCAAATACCATCTAGGTGATTAACAAGTCGTGAGTTGAATTATCCGGGGTTCGGTACTCTGATGAAGGGGCTGCTCACTTACGGCGTGGCGGAGCAACCGGCTCTTCTCGGCCATTGCTGGGCGTTGGACGGTGCGGCTTCCGTGGATGCTGAACTAACCAACAACTTGGGGTTCAAACAGCGGCACGCGTCGATCATCGTTGAAACAACTCCCAAGGGAAGCTTTACCTTCGACATCTCGTTGAAACACGTCATGGGATTTTTCTAAAATTACGATAAGCTAATCTACAGAACTAAACATGTGCTCACACTCATGCGAGCGAGCCACACGAATGCCATTTTCAAAGCAGCGGCCGCGGCCAATGGCAAAGCCGTTTTGAATGGCATTAATTGGCTCGTGACCCACACTGTAGCTTCAGTTGAACAAAAACTTAAACTCTACAATCTCATCAACCACGGCGCGACCGTGGATTTAGGATTTAGGCACTGACATTACAACTGCTGCGAGCTCCCTTAAAATACCAACTTCATTTGTCGCGTTTTGACTACGTCCACGGTCGAAAAACCTAGGTGGATAGTTCTAGCTTTTCAAACTAACAGGCAGGATTCTTTAGTCAAAAACCCAGGCGTGTTTGACTACTGCAGTCTGTAAGATGCTAACGTGACTCTTAATTCCGAACGTTATCCGTTTCTCGATTTGAACTCTAATTTTGCGAATGGAAAGTACATTGGTCACTACAGAATGGCGCCGCAATTTAGGTAGCTGTGCTACGACACCAACGACTTGAGTTTCGACTTGCTTCAGTTCAAGAAAGCCTACCCTCTCGTGGTGTAAGATTGCTCAAAACAGTACGAGAGGCTTCAATCTGGATTCGTGGACGTACAAGTCAAACTGAAGTTCACAGCATCAGTGCCAGCTAACACTACTTGTCACGTCCTGCTCATTGGCGACAGGAAAATGAATCTTAAGTTGGGCACCGACAAAGTTGAAGTTGTTTCTTAAATAATGATAATAATAATAAAAAGACAATACGGCCCTCAAAACAAGATCGCGAAAAAAGAAAGGCGGCTTTTTGCCGTTGACATTGCTAGGACCGATTTTAGCTGGTATCGGAGAATTGGCGGGATGGACTGCTGGGGTGGTATCTGCCGTAAAAAAAAGGCACAAAACGATGCACAAATTCTGGCTGAACTCGTGCGGCATCACAAGCAAGTGGAATGTTCTGGCTCGAAGAAAAATAATTAAGCAAAAAACGAACCAAAAAGATTGCCCCATAGCAGAGGTCTTTACTGAAGGCCACCTAGGGTTTAATCGACTTTGATAAACCTTTATCGAACTTCGATTTAAACGGATTGGCTAGAATGATGGAAATTCCAAAATTTAGAGGTACTTTTAGTAAAGACACTCTTCCTTTAAAACTTAGACCTTATAGGGAAAATGGAATCTTAAACTTGGAAGATTTCCACAATGGAGACAGAAGTCATTGGGTCGCCTATTCAACCATTTCGGTAGAACCCTGTATTTCGATAGTTTTGGCAACATGGTCCCTCCCTGGTCCGTGGCTAACTACTTGGGACCGGGAATTAAATACAATTACGAACGTGTGCAAAACTTTTACCAGATATGGTGCGGTTATTTTTTCTAAACACCTTCTCTAAGGCCTGTAATTACCACAGGGGCTCGTCACAATATACGCGTACGTGCGGGCCAACAAACAACGCGCACAGCAACACTATAGTAAGAGAAAAAGAAAAGGGAGGCAACATGGCCGCCATGGAACACAGAAAAATACAGGCATTATTTATTTACGACAGTAATCTGTCCTTCCCACGCAGGCCGAATGTGTTTTCAATTGCACAATTGTAAACCTGAGACATTAATTGTTAAAAAAAAAAACCACTTGTTTGCCGTTCTAACTGTGACCTGCGTTTTTTAATTATTGCCGATACGAACACGTACTGGCCAATTGTGCACACAACGACATCTCTTGGGGTCACAAAATCCGATGCTTTCACCGCGACACACGTAAAATTTTTGGTGAGTTTATACACTAACCTTAATAAAACTTAACTGAACTGCATCTTTAAAGAATTTCCTTTCGATCAGCGACTTTTAATTTCCCCTACAATCTGTATGATTTGCCGCAGCGCACAAAGTAGTAGCGATCTGTCAAAAATAAGCCATCGTTCCGACCGTGTTCGCCATTCAACTTCCATTCATTACCAACAGCTACCGGGAGTGACGGGATTCGATGCTGCTACAGGCTCCGCGTTTGCCGGTTGGTTGTTAATTCGAAAGCTTAAAAAGGACAAAGCAGCTGAACGTACACAACTGACTCAATAATGAATTGGTTAATTAAAAAAAATTACGTTTTTCTAATACCATTTAGAACCTCATAGTCATTCCTTGGCAGTTGTCCAGTTCTTTTGTTGATAGGACCGGTATTTCCAGCTACACTAGTTACTAAATGGCGAACATGCTTGAACGATTCCTGTATTTTCAGTGGATCGCGGCTTTTTAGAACTTGTACCTCGATACGTAAACAGTGTAGGGGAAATTAAAGGTCGCTGATCGAAAGGAAATTCTTAAAAATGCAGTTCAGTTAAGTTTTATTAAGGTTAGTGTATAAACTCACCAAAAGTTTTACGTGTGTCGTGGTGAAAGCATCGGATTTTGTGACCCCAAGAGATGTCGTTGTGTGCACAATTGTCCAGCACGTGTTCGTGTCGGCAATAATTAAAAACGCAGGTCACAGTTAGAACAGTAACAAGTGATTTTTTAAAACAATTAATGTCTCAGGTTTACAATTGTGCAATTGAAAACACAATCGGCCAGCGTGGGAAGGACAGATTGTCGTAAATAAATATTGCCTGTTTTTTTCTTTGTTCCATGGCGGCCATGGTGCCTCCCTTTTCTTTTTCTCTTACTATAGTGTTGCTGCGCACGTTGTTTGTTGGCCCGCACGTACGCGTATATTGTGACGAGCCCCTGTGGTAATTACGAAACTGTTTTAGACAGAATGAAATGAGTTAAAAAGTTACGTGTAGCCTAAATCTAACTGGAAATAAATGTCTTCTGTATGTAAATCTTTCAGCGTGTGTACCGTATATCCGAATTTTTTTCTATTTTGTAAGGAATGTCGAAAATGCTAGTTGTTGACTGCTCGTCCTTTACTTTAGTAATCAAAAAGGTTTTCGTTCCTGCTTTACACTTAGCAACGAGTTCTATGCTTGGATCGCTGCAGTATAAAATTGCTTTACGAATTAAACCAGAACTAGTACTTATGAAACTTGAAAAAGGTCCTGAATTTACGAAGCAGTCGACTTCGTTAGCCAATCGGCTTTTCATGCTGGAAACTGATTAGCATGAAACTTTTTTCATGCACAAATTTCTTTGTGGCCGCATCACTCGGTAAAGTAGGTTAGCTTAGATTTCTAATCGGTTTGGTCGCGGCATTGAAGTATTTTTTCTGCTTGTCTTGTAACAAACAGTTGCTCTTGACCAATACTTCAGTAACGGCATCGTTCGGTAAGAAAGGTTCCCTTAGATTTCTAATTGGTTTTTGCGTTGCGTTGAAGTATACTTTCTGGTCGTCCTGTAATAAGCAATTCCTGTCAACGTACACTTTTGTTGCTGTGTCAGCAGCTTGCCGGGCGGGAAGCTACGACCTTAATTTGTTTCTTCTTCGCGTAAAAATTCGTATCAGCTTCATCTAAGTACATTGCGCTGAGAACATTTATCTTTTTGACTGGTTTTCAAATCTTGAGTACTTCCACTCCTTGTGGACCTGGTTCATGAACATCTAGTGCTCATTTTGAGCTATTCTCGGACTCTGTGACGGTGCTGTGAGAGTCTTCCACATTTTTCTCCTGCCTATGCAGGCATGAGGTCTGGTTTCGCTACAGTCGATTCCTCATGTGTTGACTTAGGTCCTTAGGTTTTTATTTTGCTTTGTTTTGATTGCTTTGTTTTGATTACTTTGAAATTTATTTCAATGTTTCTTTTAAACGTGGTGGAAGTGTTTTTAATGTGTAGTGTTTATTGATTTTCGTGTAAGTTTCGTCTGTTATGCTTAATGATGAGATATAGCAAGTCTTGAAACATTGTATCTTGCGTATGTGATATGTGCACCTTGCGAGCTACTTCTTCCATATCAACATTAAAATCAAGCATTAATTAAAATTAAGCTACCATTATTAGATGCTGTTGTATCCATGAAAGGAAGGAAAGAATTTAAAATAATGAAAATACTATGTTTGTAATAGGATCTCACACCCACCATGAGTCTTTACAAAGCCAATGGAGAACTAAATGACAAGTTCATCTCTAGGTTCCCTCTACAGATTTGGGTTGGGTCACTTACAGCAAAGACCAGTTTGGCTTGCAGAGCAAAGAGGGTAGTAAGAAAGTAAAAACCTAGCTCTTATTGTCTGTGTCTGTATCTTCTTCAGGCATGTTGTTAGTTGTTACCGACAGAAATGTTTGGAAAGCTTAAAGGAATTGGGGAGAGCGATCCTAAAAAAATTTCTGGGTTTATGTATTCTTCAGCTTTGAGAAGAAGGACAGTTATCTCTTCACCACTACAATCCGTGATATGTTTACAAATTGTGTAATTTACTTTTTATTTTATAGGTGTATCTGCACGACGTGAACGAATATCCCATGAATCGTAAACCACTAACCCACATATTAGGCCACAGAATTGAAATTAAAGTATCCATCAAGCAAGTAAGAAATATATTTTAATCATAAGTTTATTCCGGATTCAGAGGTTGTCTGTAGTTAAAGCTCATTTACGCCAGAATTACTAACAGTAGCCATCAGATTAAACTGAATTTGATAATAATAATGGTATATTCTTAAAAATGAGGGAAGAATTGCAGCCAATTCTTTTCTGTTTCCATATACCTACATTACGGAACCGTGCACAAAATACAGTGTAAATTCTCACAAAGTTCAAATAAAGAAAATGCCTTTTAAAGAACATTCCTTGGAAATGGCCAGAACTAGAGAACAACTTTGTGAATACTGCAAACAGGCATTTAGTGCCATTTGCTTGGTTTGCTTCACCTCTGTAAGATGATGGTGTTTACATAACATTATTAACAAATTAATATGAGGTTAAATTTAAATTTATTTTGTTTTTGTATTCTTTGGCATCAATTCATACAATTTTTCTGAGATTAATTACAGGGCGAGAATGGAGTTATCTAGTAAAATGACATTTAACAAGCTGCAACTTCGTACAACAAAACTAAACAAACTCCCTATGGCAGCAAATGTATACTATTTACGTTGTAAACGAACATGCCGTTTGCACTGAATTATTCTTTATTTATTTATTATGTTGTGTTTGGTGAAAATATTATTAGTATTTTCACCAAATAATGAAATCAGTATGAGGTATGTATTGGGCATGATCACTTCTGGTCCTACTCAGTAGTCATTAAACAGGTATATGATGTCACATCCTGTGGGGCAGTGGCGTAATGTACAGGTAGGCTAGGTAAGCATTGCTTATGGGCCCCTGTAACTCGGGGCCCCGCCTGTCGTCGAAATAGGGACATTAAGATCATCATTGATATTTTTCATTGAGAAGAGCATGCCGAAAGAATCCCTTAACAGCCTCAAGTAGTTAACTATCTACGGTATGTAAATTTCATGTTCAAATTGCAATATGTTATAAGCAAGTCCAAGTTCCCATTTAACAAGTGCAATAATGTAGTTAATAGCAACGCTTTTAATAATTCGACAGTTAAGTGGGCTAAAAAATACCACACAGACATGTTTTTTAACAAATTTTTTTAAACATTATTGTTTGTTTGCATTACGAAGTAACTTTTTTCGCTGAAAAGTTGATGGTTGTTTGGGTAATATAAACCAAGCAATGTACAGCATGTGTATCATTTACACACACAGTCGAAAAGGTCAAAGATTGGGGGGAATAGGGGGGGAGCAATAAATGGGGAGGGCCCGACCATAAATTTTGCTTATGGGCCCAGAGACACTTTGTTATGCCACTGCTGTGGGGAGCCAATCAGAAGCCTGTATTTACATCACCTGACGTCACCCTGACACTCTTAGGTCAATATGACGTCATAGACAAACATCATTTTACGTCACATGACCTCTACAGAATAGACCGAAGGCAATTAATGACGTCATTTACGACAGTCATTTTAATTCTCTGATGTCATTTCCGATAACTGTGAAAATTTCAGATTCGATTCTCAGTGGCAGTGACAACCCTACGTTCATACAATCGGTTGACCCACACACCACATTGTACGGCTATCAGTTTGGTTTTAATGTTATTGGTTCGTAAATGGCACCATGGATCAAGTTTATACAGGGTGTTTAAAAAAAACGGTAGACATCGAATTTGAATTTTTCTAAGTCCAACAACTATTCCCCGTCACTATAACCCTTAACCCTGACCTTAGTAAAGAAATCAAGAAAGTTAATCCTGACCTCAGGAACGAAAGCGTTTATTTGCATTTCAAATAAGAACGCAAAAAGTAACACAAGCATGTGACAGCCCTGGTTGGTGGGGGGAAGGAGGACCAAAACAAAACAATAAAATACCATAATTAGATTTCAAGTAAAAATTTAAAAAAAACATTTAAATCGCGCCATCAAGCAAAATAACTAAAATAAAGGGTTTTACAGCATTTGGTGTGCCAGGCAAGAAAAAAAGCTGGGACCCAGTGGATTAGGCTCAAAATACACCCAACACGCAAGTTGCCACCTATGCTGAAATTGACACATGGAACCAACTCATCAATAGGTGTTTGGTTATGATGATGAGAATGATGGCTCTGGACTTCTACGTACAATTTCAATCAGTCCAATTAGCAAAAAGTGTTTGGGACCACTTCTCAAACGACACTGGTCAGGACCATCAACTTCGTCGTATGGCCCACCTCACCAACATACACAGGTCGTCTACCTAGGACATCAGTTCCTATATACAGCGTGCAGGAAGCCTACTACAAGATATACTGCAAACAGGATATTAATTACCTGAAGTACAAGGCTGTAGAAGGGTCTTCTTCCACATACTGAACAACCCAACGTTTATAATCACCCACAAAACATACTCCATGCCTACAGTAACGGGCCTATCAGAACAATGAGAGACATCCAAATAGCTCCTCTATATGCTATAAATAGTTATGGACAGGAGGAACGAAGTGCAAGTGCAGGAGGCAACTCAAACAGGATTTAGTCGGTGCAAGACAAAGAACCCCAGAGCATTTGCAGAGGGTCAAATACCATATAACCAAAGATGTCAGAGAAGGTCAGCCAAATATTGTGTCTTTTGTAAAAATGATTTCCACAATTTCTGAGAATGTGACATCATCGACCCAGAACCTACACCAAGGGTGCAAGGTGTTTGTCCAGCTATGACTATGGCATACGGCAACAATGCCCCGGATTATCTCAACCCCAACGTGGACCACACCATATTTCTGAAGTGAATGACCATCAAAACATGGCTCCCCGGCAAGATTGCCGTAACCAAGGAAGAATCCAACAGAGACAACCACCATGAACAGTCAAGGAGGCAATAATGCCTTCATGTTACATTTGTCTGTGAGATGCACAATATCTTAAAAACAGCTGCTAGGAGTGAAGCCTAGTTGGACGAGTCCTCTATTGACAGTCAAAATGTAGTAAACCATAAATCTAAGAATAGTGTGACACCCAAATTGGTAAGTGAATGTAATAGAGCCTTTTTTACGACACTGTTGTACCACATTATATTTACTAGGGAAATGTTTAAAAAAATTGAATAGGGCTCAATGCCTACGAGTACATATTGGCTTGGCCTCCAACGAGGTGTACAGGTACGGTGTCACTGGATACCACTGTTGGGGGAAAAGTTGAGTGCAAGTCTTAATAACGCAATGTTGTTGATGTCCCAACAGCTACGAAAAATTTGTTGTTGGAATCACATCTATCAGTGAAGGTCTTAATGCTAACTAATGATTCTGAGGCAGGTACTGACGTACCCATACTGCACCACATTCACTAGCAATGTTTGGATATGTCTAAATCATCTATTTAACGTAGATAAAAAAAATCCATTAAACGTTTGCTGTGGATGGTTACACTGTATACAGAGAAATCGATACTGTGTCATAGTCAAGCAAGAATTGACGTAGTGTTTGGCTAAGCAACGCAATCGAGTTTCATCAAGGTGTGACCCCATATTGTGAGATGTATGCTTCTCAGCCCCCTTTGTGTGAGGTACCGCAATTTGCATCACCATTTTCTGGCAAAACACGTCCTTACCCTAACCCCAGAAAATTCACCCAAACCCGAGATTCTAACCAGGGTGTGACCGCAATTGTTAAATGTTTAACACCTAATTCTGTTTGTGTGACTACAATTCGAGTCATCTTTTTCTGACAAAAGACGTCACTACGACATCCTTAGGAATTCTAACCTAACCCAAGATTTAATTCAGAGTGTGAACCCACATGGTGAATTGTGTACTCCGCAATCATCTTTGTCTAAGAAACAATAATTTGTGCCGTGATTTCCTCATAAAATACGCATGTCTGCCATCCCTAAGGATTCTAATTTAACCAAAGATTTATAACAGGGTGTGAACCCTCATGGTGAAACGTATATTACAGAATCCTCATTGGGTGTAGTACCCCTGTTGGTGTCATGATATCCTGTCGAGACGAGTACCCTACCTATCCCAGTGGAAACTGTACTAATATTGTGAAAAGAAATTCAACAGACAACACAGTAATCGTGAAATAAAGGATCTAACATTAAGAATACCTGACAAGACAATGGCCTTTTAACGTTCCTGAAGAACCTAACCTAATCATTGCTCTACCAACCCCCAAGAATATGTTAACATCAGGCCAAATCCAGAAACTTGCAGCCTATGCTACAAATCTGAGAGTGACCCATCCCTTATATTGTGTACACATGAGCGTTCAAGATACAATTTCCCAAACGGTCGATGCCACAGTGAACACTAGTTTCGATGATGTGCGATAAAACCTAAACCCTGACTATCCCTGTTTTATTGCACCTGTGAACGTAAACAAGGAAACCTCAACCAAAAGTAAACGCACCTGTTGGATTGGTGGGGGCATGAACCAGTGCCCTGAAAGTTTCTGTCATAATTGTTCGTGGGAGCCAAACGACAACATTGCTGTCGGTATTGATACTCATTAAATTTTAAAACCAGGATACACTGATACATTTAATAAGGTGGGAACATCCCCGAGGTAGGTTGACGGCGACCCCACACTCCCTTTACCCACCCATTTTCACCTCGAGTGGCGTACTTGTCTTCATGTAGACATAAATATATCATTCTAACTACCTATTGTGAATGTCAGGTTGCCTCCATGTGGACAAATGGAGTGAGGCCATGAACTCTTAACTTAAATCTTTAGAAGAGATGGGAGTGTGAGAGGTAGTTGATCAACCCTCATGCAGCCGAGTCGTGAACTCGAGATGGGTTTATTTCCATGAAAAGTGACAAACAGTGATCTCTCCAGAAATTTAAAGTAAGATTTGTTACACGTGGGAATTCTGTAAGACCACCTTTGGATTTTGGCGAAATATTGTCTCCCATGATCCGCACAAGTACACTTCGTTTTCTTTTTACTGTTACTGCTTTAAAGGGCTAACAAATGCCGACAGTAGACGTCTGGACAGCTTACCTCTATGGACAAGTCTGGACCTTTTTGTACATTACCTCCCTGTTGATATTACGGGGCACCCCGGTTGGGGAGGGACAAAGTGTACAAGCTATTTACCGCACTCTGCAGCTTGAGACAATCAGGTCATAGATGGTTAATGTAAATGAAGTCAGTGACATTCAAGTGTAACTTCCTGCAAAGTCAATGGGATTCGTGCTAATTCATCCAAATGACGTCACTCTGATACTAATATATGTGGATATGCTGTTCTGTGCCCCTCACATTCTCATCGATTTTGCTATGTATGATCTCGGGTAACACTTCACCCTCGTGGAGACCATGAACACTCTATACCTGGTCTTCCTAACAGAAAGTAAACCAGATGGTAGTATGTGTCTCAAATACCCGTGTATGAATAGAATTATTAAAGAATTCCAGACACAAGATTGCTGTCCATTTGGTACACTTTCACTGGTTCAGTCAGCACTGAATTGTGATGACTCACCAGCCTTTGATAGTTCAAGATACCAGTCACTGATACGTAATTTCCGTACCTAGTCTTGGGTATGCACCCTGACATTAATGTTTACCGTTATCAACTTGTCAAGGTACAAAGTGTGTCCTTGAGAATGTCATGGAAAAGTACCAGGTATCTCAAAGACACACTCTACCTCAAACTCTTCCACTCTTGTGAGGATAGAAGGATAGTAAAGGATTTTAGAAGGATTCTCAGCAGCAACCTGGTCTGTGACAAAAAATGTTAGGGGTGTCTCAGGCCACCTTTTTTACTTAAGATGAGGCATCATAGTTTGAAAGACGTTTAAACAATGACTGACCACACTGAGTTCCTGTGAATCGGAACTCCTCACCATGATGGAATGTGGGAAATACACGGCCTTGCTTAACGGTAAGTTTCAGGAGTGTATATTGTGGATAACAACATGACCCCATCCATACTGTCAACGGACAGTAGAGCAGGTGTAGAATTGATACAAAGTCTCACCTGCAGCCACGATCAAGGCATTAGGCCAGACATTACGACAGGACGCATTGTCTCCTACGATTCTTCGCAGGAAATCGTCTCATCGCTCACTTTCTCACGCATTCCATTTCCAACGAACGACTAAATCACTTCAAATCTTGAACTAGGTCTCAAATTACTACTTCCAGACAACTACAAGGCCTAACTCCCGATTTTGAGGTTCTCCTCTAACAAACTTGTCGCTCTTTGTCGCTTTCCTTTCAAACATTCTCTCTCCTACCCTGACATTCAGGAGCATTCTCTCCTTCCTGTAAATGCCAAAATCTTTCTTCTTCTTACCTTGGCCTTACATTTAAGTAAGGTTAAACCTTTTTTTTTGTATCTCGAGGTCATAAGCTTAAATATAGAGCTTATACTAACTGTCTTCTTCCTGTAAAAAGGGGAAGGGAGCTGCTGTAACTGGTATGACTGGAACACCAAAAAACCCACTACTAAATCGATTACTGAGTATTATTCATCCTTTCCATATATTTCTCTTTAAAAATGAACTGCTCAGAGAGCCCCACAACATTCTTAATAGCTCTGCACTCCAAGGACAATTGATATGTGAAAGATTTTTTATTTATACTCCCACGTTGAGCTAAGGCACTCAGTGTCGTTCTTCTTATTACGTAGCCTAGTAATGTAAAGATTGATTGTATTTCACTTTTTCTAAGTAAATATTTTTACGGATGATAAACACTCTTTCCTCACTTCCCTTTCAAGATTGAATGTGCAGCTGGAGGGGGCGTAAGGTAAATATTGGTTCTGCACCCAACAATAACTTTCTCTTCTTGTTGTAAAAACAAGATTTACGTCTTAAATGTGCCCACACTTTTTAAAAAAGATTTATACCAATAGTTGTCTTTTTGTATCTGTCTGCTGTATCATTTAAGCTTGTACCACACTACTCCGTTCCGTTTTGTACCACCCCGTTCCGACGACTGATAGCAACAGATGGTTCAGCACACATTGCATCCTTCGCCAACCATTTCAGTCGGCTCTGCTGATCTTTTAAATTTGATTGTGCCACATTGGCAATGTAAATGTAGAAGTACTTGTACTTACCTTAAGTAGGTAGTTAAATAGAAAGTCACAGTGAATTAGGTATTAATTCTTTACGCTCGGGCATGACGACTTTTAAGTCCAGAAGACAACTGAATAGGTTTGCACCTGTATTTACTGGGGAAAGGCGTTGTGCGCAGGCGTGTGATGGACAAGGACGGCCGTCGATTGAGCGCAGGTGCGTACATTTCTCCTTTGCGATCAGTTTTTGACTGAAAGGATTCTGCCTCGACAACACGGCTGCTCTAATTTACATGATTTTAATCCCAAACAGAAATTTGATGGCCTGCGACGTGACATGACGAAACGGAATGGAGTAGTGTGCTACAAGCTTTACCTAGACTCTTCGTATTGAGTGATTGTTCCAACACCAACGTCATTACTCTCGCACTCGGATTTTTCTAAAACCTATCATTTTTTAAAATTTTCTCCCTACTTACAATGAAGTAAGCAAGTCGGAGAATTTTTCCTCTGCTTAGTCAAAAGAAAGAAGGCTTCCAGGCTGCCATTTTTAATAGGGTTAACCGAATACTGCTGATGGTTTCTAGTTCTTCTCTCTCACTTGAATCTTGTATGCAGTTTACTTTTACCATAGTGAGTGCTGATTCCAGATTTGGACCCTTATATGACTATTTGTCCTTTTGTCCAAGTCTAAAGGGAGAATCACTTATTCCCTGAATCATCCCATAGTAAAATCCCAGGGCTAGAAAAGAAGAGAGAGATAGAGAAAGAGTGACGTTAGCAGAGATGCCAACTCAACTCCCCAACCAAGAATAAACTCCTACGTACACCAGAAAACGAACATTTCCAAATCTACTTTATTTTAAATACAGAAATAGAAAATGCTTCAGTGTTCGGTAGTTACGAATGTCATTGTGCAAGTTCCTCAACAGTCTCAATCGACATAACATTTACACCATGACAGACCAGTTACTCAGGTTTGGACGTACCATATTACGGGTGCAAGTTACTTTATCATTCTGTAACCCTTAAAATTCTAGGTATTTACGGAACCCCAACCCAGACAACAACGTGTATGATCGCTAGCTTGCCTGCTTTCTTAACATCTGCGCTTAGTACCCGAAAACAGCAGGGGGAGGGGGTGACCATATTCGACATAGTGCTCGGGACTAATATAGTTCGTAAAGTTGCATAAGTTGAGCCTCTTCAGCTGTTTTGTTGACAGGGATTCGTAGGTTAGGTCTACGTTTGTTTCTCCTGCAAGTGAGGATTCACTTTTGTTTTGGTGCCGAAACCCGTTAGAGTTCGAATTAAGGAAACTTTATATTAGAGCCAAGTGTGATAGGTTAGGCCACTGCAATGTCATATTTTCATTTTTTTTATAGTATTCCATGTTTTCTTTTTTTTTTGCAGTAAATGAGGGCAAGCAAAACATTTGCTAAGCATGTGACTTTGAAATAGTATTTTATGTCAGCGTTGTGTTTTTTTTCATGGCCTTTATTCAAAAAACAAAACTTTAATAAGTACTTTGGATCTATCTCGGCTAAAAAAGGAGTTGTAGAGCAAGAAAGGTAGCCTTAAACCAAATAACATTAAATTTCTTACAAGATATCGTTGATGAAAATCGTAACAAAGTTTAGATAGCCCTCTTGTAGTCGGAAGGTAGTTAGGTTGATATCAATTTTTGAAAACGTCAGTGGTGGTAAATGATGTAGCGGATTTGGAAGCAGAAGATTTTGAATTTGTAAAAAACAAACTTCTGACTGGGAACGTTTCTGCAATTAGTTCTATTCAGGGGTTGATAATAATACGTTAATATCTCCAATTGATCGAATTTACTTATTATTTTTATGTTTTTTTAGCACAAGATGTAGCCTATGCAACTGAAGGTTTGCACTTGATTGAAGCAAATATTGTGATTTAGTCAAAAGTTTGCTGATAGACAAATATGATGATGATGAGGTATTAGTTAACGAGCACATAAATAAGTTGCAAAAAACCGATCTTGTCAAAACGACCACAGATGGCCATGCTTTACGAAAACTTATAGAGGAGCTTAAAGTCACTACACTTGCTTTGGCCAGGGACTGATGTTTCTTCAATTTTGTGCCCAATTTTGCTATCCTCAATTCCTGGATCACTTCTAACAGAGCGGAATCGGAAATTAAACAGTTCTGATTTTGTCAATATTTCAGTCCTACTGAAATTCATAAAAGCAAACTCGTGACTATTGGACAGGTTTCCCAAATTTCACTTGAAAATTCTAGGAAGTCGTCCAAACTCAGCATAGCAGAATTGAGGAGCAACACTGCCTGAACGTTGGTTACGACACACGATCGAGTGCATTGACATCTTCATCGCATAACAATCAAAGATCTACTTTTTGCGTGTTTTGCAACATTAGTTCTCATTTTTCATCAGGTTGTACCGAATTGGTGTATAACAATGCTCGTCATAGCGCCGTACGAACATTTCAGCCTAGCTTTAAGAATTCTTCACCAGAATTCTTCATGCCTCGTGCCTATTGTATGCCATGGTTGTCAGAAGTCGCACGTTTCTCAGTCCGAATCGAGAATTGCACGACACAGTAAATCCGAAATGGAAAACCAATCCTGTATTTACCACCACAACTTGCCATGCGACTGCTTCAAACAGCTCAAATGCCACTACATCAGTTCTTCAAACTATTCGTATCTGGATAACGGGCATTCATGGAATGGAACAAATTGTTGTGTTGTTGGATGGAGGTTCGTAGCTTTCCTTATTACTGATTGATTAGTAAAAAAACTAGAACTTGCTACAACTTAGGAAGAGAGTCTTGTCGTTTATACCTTTGGGGTCTAAGCAAAAATCGTATGAGTTATCTTGTCCCGATAGCATTTGCGAGCGTCGACAATATCTTGCTGCAGATTGAAGCATTCACAGTTCCAAAGTTTGAAATGGTGTGACAGTAGTGTATAAATGAAATACTGAGCCATCCCTTCCCAACAGAATTAGACATAGAGCAGTATATTCTTTTTGAAAATCGTGATGGAAAATTATAAGGAAGTGGTACGGTTCCAGTGAAAAAAAATGCAAAAATGACTACTACTCTTCAAAAATTGAAGTTGAGAATCATTTAAAAACATTGGATGCATTTAATTTGATGTGCAAGGATTGTCTGAGAGAAATTTTTAACAAAGAGGAATTTTTGGATTGTTGTAAGAAATGCAAAGGAAAAATGGGCGAAAAGACCGAAACTGCTACAAACATACGGATATAGAAAAAATAAATTCTTACTGTTGAATAATTTTAGTTTGAAAACCTTTACATTGTACACTTTACTAGAATGACACGACAATGTTCGTTTTAAAAACTGGTACTTTGGTATTAAAATACTGTGCTGCTGTTTCAAGAGAAAGGGTCAGATTTGCCAACCGCGACCAATAGCAAAATCGTTCCTAATAGCATTTCATAGCTCCTTCCCACATAACGGCATCGGACGAGCAAAAACTTAAACTCTACAATCTCATCAACCACGGAGCGACTGTGGGTTTAGGATTTGGGCAGTGGTATCTTGGACGAATGATTGGGGTAGGGGACATCCTGTTTGCACGCGCCATCATGCTCCCTCGGTAACGTCACATGTGCCGCATAACAGTAGCACTGGACGTGGCGACCACATAAACCATTCGAACAAAAAAGCTGATGATCGCCAGCATGCCGTGCGTATTACACGAGCTAATTCTTGGATAACCTACATACTATCGTTCCACTCGACCTTGTTACGCATGCTGTTGACAAACAAAGTAACGTGTGATGATATTTTCTATTTGTCACGAAGTTATGTTGCATTATTCAGCATCACAGAATATTAAAATGTCGCATGTATAGCGAGCGATTCGTCCTAATGAAAATGTTTGTGGCTTATAGATCATGGTAAAGAAGTGCAGTTCCCAAAGTGTGAACGACTTCACGGAACTGACTGTAATTTCTTTTCGTTGAATCTGTGACAGACAGTCTTCAACTGGTACTGTCTATCCCAACTAGAGGTCGACGAAAAAGGAAAAATCATGTTAGCATATTCGCAAAAAAATATTCGAATACTCTATCAAAAAAAAATGTTTTCCTATGTTTTGGCCCCCTCCTCTACCATATCCCGCCTCCTCCCCCCCCCCCTCGAAAAAAATCCGTGTTTAATTAAATACCAAAGTAAATTTTAATTTAGTAGACTAGGAAGGCAAGGCATACATAATTATTATAACCACAAGAAAAAAAAAGATGTTTTGATTTCAACCTCTTTCACTCTTCTCATCCCTCTCCCTCCCTTCACTTGCAAGTGTGCCATCCAAAATGCTTGGACCTATCCAGGCCCGGACTGGCCATAGCGCCAGGGGGTGCACGGAAAAAAAACCTGGAACAAAAGCTAATGGAAAAAAGCTGGGGAAAAAAGCCTCTTAAAAAAAGCTGAAGGAAAAAAGCCGCGGAAAATAAAGCCGATGGGGACAAATTCGCACGACAAATCTGGTGTAAAATCACCAAAAAATACTGGCTAAACTTAGTTACGTGTGCATTCATCATCCATTAACTGATTAACTGATTGCTGCATGAAGTTTCCCACCAAAATTGAAATAGTATGGGGATGGGAGGCGGGGGGAGGCGTCGGGAATCATAAATTTTCTACAAATTCTTTAACTGGGGAAGGAGGGGGTGGAGTATTGAATTTGATCGATTATGGATAATTAAAAGAAAATTCGGGAATACACTAAGTTTACTCAAAATTCCTTTTAAATTTTTTTAAGTTATTCGATATTTCCCTGCGTAAACTTTGGTACTTTTTTCCGGAGTGCGTTGTTCCCTCTCCTCCTCTTCCCCTCTCATACCATCAAAAAATTGATAAGTTGTCTAAAAAACAAGAAAATCAATTCTGGCAAGAGCGAATAGATCGTGCGTAATAAGCAAAGCTGTAATTCCGTAATTATGTAATTCCTGGTCTTGGTCAGAACAAAATTGCGATTAGTCTTGCTTATTAGCATGCCAGACGTGCTGATGGTATTTCCAGCTAAGCCAATGTCCAATTGCCACTGGTCCAATGTTACTCACACACTGGTCGAATGTTCCTCACACACATATTTAAAGGTAGTATTTTTGTAAAATTTCCACTAGTTTTTTTCGCGTTTTTTCACTGTTGGCTTTTTTTCCGCGACTTTTTTTCCCCATCAGCTTTTTTTACCGGGGCCTTTTTTCTGGGGCTTTATTCCATCGGCTTTCGTTTCCAGAACTTTTTTTCCAGGGCTTTTATTTCCATCAGTTTTTTTTCCGGAGCTTTTATGTCTGAGGTTTTTTCCCCCCTAGATTCGTGCCAGGGTGACAGTGGCACATGGGCCCTCCCGTAGATTCGTAAAGGGGCCTTTTAGAAGTTTGCGAAGTTTGTGTTTTTAGTGAAATTTATGTTATTGATGAATTTTTTTCGTTGTTAATTTCTAGTATAATCTTAAAATATGGTCCCTTTCGTGATCATTTCATAGCTGTCTTTAAATGACTAGACTATACACTTAGGGACTGGTCATTATTTATCGCAATGGGGGGGCGGGATTGAAAAGTAATTTTTGGACCTCCAAAACGACACTTTCAGCAGTCAAAATATCTGAAAACACCTCAACTTCTCCCCATGATGTGAATGTTTACCTGGTTTTGAAGCTCTCTGCGTCACTACTAAATATTGTAGATTTTTCAATATACTTTCTAGAAAAGCTTCACTTATTGTATGAAGCTCGACACAAGATGGGTGTTAGGAACATCGGCATTTCATAGACCATTTTTAACTCAACGTTGCCCTTCGTTAAAAACGAGGCACGTTTTCCTTACAGCTAATGGTAACTTGTCGGTGTGGATTGCTAATTACTTAATTTGGCTACAAGAAATCATCTGCACACAGTCTCAAAAGGCATACAAAAAGGGCATTTTTTTTGGAGGAGGCCACGTTATTCTTGGACCTAGAGTGGGGAGGTCACGTTTTTTCTCAGGGTTTTTGAAGGGGATGGGTCATTTAAAATTTGGTAGTAATATTTTCATTCCCTCCACTGCGATAATAAACAACGATCGGTTCCTTTAAGTTCGCATAATTTAAACCTACTTCCCCCCCTGCCCAGATTGTGTTTGGGGGCTTCTTTAATAGAACGTTGTAGCACTTCGGCCCCAGGGCTGCCATGGCGGGCCTGGACCATTCCCACTATAACGTAGTTGGGATGGGGTAAGGGGAAAAAGCGTAGGGGGAGGGACTAACTGGGATGCGACGACAAGTCCACGGAAAAAGGCAAAAAACATAACATAACCAAACACACAAAAATTCGTTTATTGTTTGGACAAGAAAAGTTTATAGTCAGGTGTGCTATTAGCTTATCGGGGTGGATGGGTACCACTGGTACTTTTCGACAGTAGACTGCATTTCTTAAAGTTGCAATTAGTACTCTACTGTAAATGTCACAAATTTTTATTACCATAACTTTCAAAGCTTCATAAAATTAAAAAAAATCAGGAAAAGTTGTATAAATTTATTTCTGCATGATATCGTGCTCATGTTGCAGGCTCATGTTGCAGGAAAAGGCTCTGTTTTCACAGTGTCCAAAGTGTTTTATTATCCATTTTTTCTTTTTTCTTTTCTTTTTGGGACTGTAATATCCACTGTACTGTCTTTTCATTACTTACAAACAATTCATTTTCAATATAATAATAATTTATTATGTTAAAATCATGTTGTAAATTGTATATCATATAATTGTAATCTTAATTAATAGAAATCAAAGCTGCATCGTTAGCAAACAAGAAAATGTCAGTTTTCTCTATAATGTCAACAATGTCATTTGTATAAATTAAATACAGTAGTGGCCCAAGTACAGATCCCTGTGGTATTTTAGCTATTTTATATCTTTCACTTGTACAATTAATTGTCTTTTATGTAAGTAGCTCTTTATTATATTATATATTTTTCTTCTTAGACACAACCTATAGCTTTTCTGTAATAAATTTTTTTTGTCAAACGTATCGAAAGCTTCCTGTAAATCAATTAATACAATACCAATATATTTTCCCTCATTTAGCTCTGTTATTATTAGGTCATTTACTTCTGATAACAAATCATTCGTTCCCATATTTTTTCTATATCCAAATTGTTATGATGTTAGATTTTTGTATTTTTCAAAAAACTTCCATATTTTGTTTATAAAAAATTTTTCTGTAATTTTATCAATTATTGACAATAATGCAATTGGACGGTTATTACTTAAATCTTGTTTAAGTACTTTTTTATGTATTGGTGTTATGATTTGAATTTTTAACTGATCTGGACAGACTTCCTGTTTAATCATTACATTTATTAGCTTACATATAGCTTTTGCAGTTATTTTCTTTAGTTTTTTTTTATATGGTCAGTTTTTATTTTGTCTAATCCTGTTACATTCGTATTGTTTAATTCTGTTATGATATTTATTATTTTCTTCTCTGTTGCTCTTCTAAATAGATAGTTTGTTTTGTGCATTGTATATGTTTAATCCTCTTTTTTTACTTTCATTGAAAAATCGCTTTTTTTATATATTTCATGTTCGTCTTTATTTATCGTTCTTAATTCTATTACCTGATTTGAGAAATTTTGATTAATATTTCCTATATTTCCTAAGCATTTATCATTGAAAGCCTTCACTATTTCCTCATCAATTTGCTTTTTATCGTTGTTTCCCCAGTTAACTCATTTACTACTAATACTACTAATACTAATACTAATACTAATAACAATAATAATAATAA
>JAHWFP010012995.1:101536-119203 GCA_023313725.1 Lithobius niger
GGGGGGGGGGGGGGAAAGGATGTGCCCCAATGTGACTGCACCCTTGTCAATTAGACCTGTTTTTACGAGGCACTATAATTAATTCTCTTTTTAAGATTTTTTTTCTCCTGTTTAGTTCTTGAATTCACCCACAGTCCTAAATTTGATTTATTTTGTGTAAAATACATTACTGTTTAAAGTTTCGTTTACTAGGGTTGAGGAATTGGTGGGGGGGGGGGGCAAACAGACGTAGTATACAACTGACAGCAACTAATAAAAAAAAAGTAGCAAGTGGAACAAAATTATGAATATCTTAATATTTGAAACAGTACATTTAAATATTTTAAAATTTTGGCATACCATTATCTTATTCAGATTTGTATACTGAAGTGTACCCTCAAAGGAGGAATACTGCAGTATCTGTGTTCAGATTTGTGTATCCTGAAGTGCACCATTGCACACTCCATACTGTATATTCCATACTATTTACATATTCATATACCATGAAGTATACCATAGTGTACTCTATACGGTGTACTCCATTCTGCATACATACTTATATACCACCATTGTAAACTCCATACGGTGTACTCCATGCTGTATACATATTTGCATACCATGAAGTATACAATTGTATACTCTATATGGTGTACTCCATACTGTATACATACTTATATACCCTGAAGTATACCATTGTATACTCCATACAGTATACTTCATACTTTATACATGTTTGTATATCCTAGAGTATACTGTATACATATTTGTATACCCTGTAGTATACGCCACAGTACACCATTCACAAAAAGGTATACTTGAATGTATAGTGTATACTCTTGGGAGTATAGTATGTATACACACTAGTACGCCATGTATACCAAGGTGTACTAAGGTATATTTTTGGTATATCTTCGGTATACTAATGTATACATCTTTTCCATAAGGGAGTGTACAATATACGGCCAAGGAATGGATGATGGTAAGAGGTTTGGGGTCACGAATGCCTTACCACCAAGGTTAGACCTGCCAGGGAATCAAAGGCCCCCGATGGCATCGCCAAACGTGCAGGACATGGGAAGGGTGAGGAAAATGTTAAAAGGCACAAAATGATGCTGTATAAATAAAAAGTATAAACATTGCTAAAAAAATTGTATGCTACGGTGAATACTAAAAACTAAAAACTAAAGCACCCACATAGTAGGATTTTTCAACTCTTAAAAAAAATAATAATTAAAAAAAAATATGTATATATACATATATATATATATATACAAGGTGTTCGGAAATTGGTGTCAAATATTTTGCAACGGTCTTGGAGAGGCCGACCTTCCACCACGACGAGCGTTCTGTGTGCGACTGAATCATGAATGTGGAGCAGACGCTCATTTCCTGCCGTCTATCCTGTTTACAGATGAGGCTGGCTTCACACGTGATGGCATATTCAACTATCACAACAACCATCTTTGGGACCATGCAAATCCGCACGAGGTACAACAATCTAGACATCAACAACAATTTAGTCTAAACGTTTGGGCTGGAATTGTTGGTGATCATTTGGTAGGGCCTTTTTTTCTACCTCGACGCCTAAATGGAGAAACCTACCTCCATTTCCTCCAGTATGACTTGCCCCAACTACTGGAAGACGTTCCCCTGGCAGTCAGGACACGAATGTGGCTCATGCACGATGGTGCACGATCTCACGTCTTCAGCCTTTTGGCCCGACATTACCTTGGTGGAAGCTTTCCTGACAGATGGATTGGACGTGCAGGTCCAATAGCATGGCCTGCTAGATCTCCGGACTTAAACCCGTTAGACTTTTATCTTTGGGGACACTTAAAGTCACTCGTGTACAGTACACCAATTCCCAATGCTGATGTACTTCGCCAAAGGATTGTGGATGGATGCAACCAGATTCGCACAACCCCTGGAATCTTTGAACGGGTTCGTCGGTCCATGGCGCAGCGGCTTCGGAACTGCATCGAGGCAGAGGGGGGTCATTTTGAGCACCTACTATGATAAAACGCTTACGTTTAGTTTGTTTTCCGTCGTATTTATCTTTTTGAGTTGCTTGTCACAGAATGTTCTGGAGAGGAGGTCTTTTGCGGATGCGTATTGCAGTTAATTGCAGCAGAGCCGCAAATGCAATGATACTCAGTAAAACTTTGAGTAGCCATCTTCTGTTTACTTAATGATGTTTCATTTCTCGATTGTTTTCAATCACACAGTAATGTGATACGATGTGTTTTTTCTGGTATGTACAATTTGTTTCATTAAAGTACAAGACCAAAGCAGTTACTCCTCTCTTCCCCCACGTTTGATCCCCCCCTCCCATAAGAAAATTACCTCTCCCTCTGATAAGTTGTGCGACCCAATACTGTATTATGAAGTACTGAAATACCAGGTATGATATGGCACATATCCTGAGTTTGGAATGGAAACGGTGAATCATTACGAGGTGTTTAAGAACTGTTTACCCCAAACCTGGGGGGGGGAGGGGGGCTGTAACTAAAGACTGGTGAATTTCCAGACCCATGTTTATAGGACTTTTTCTTCTTATCTTTGATCACACAGCGGACCCTCAAAATATTTGACACCAATTTCCGAACACCCTGTATATATAAAACAAAAGCCAACCTGAAAAAAAAAAACAGGGTGGCTGGACAACCACAAGCGGCCTACATGCCATTACAAATTTTTAAAAATGATATATTTTAAGAAGACACAACACAGTTCTCAAAGGGAAGAGGGGGGGGGGGTTGCTGGTGAGGATAAAAAACCATTTGGTGCCCAGTAGTAAAGGACGTTTCAGAAAAACGTGAAGCGGTTCCTCGTCAAGCAACCTACGAAATGTCGAAACCGACAGTGCAGACACAGTCTTTACACAGAGTGCGTTCCAAATGGGAACCACTCGAATCGAGAAGAAATGCCGGTGACAGTCAAGTTTTGATGCAGGTATGGCCAACTTCCACTCGTGACCACGTGTACAAATAAGGCATTGTGCAGGATCGAAAAACGGAAAGTCAATGCCGATTAAATTGTGAAGTATTTTGTATGTAAGTATGAGGTCGGCTTTTACACGTCGCAGTTCAAGCAACTCCAGACCCAATCTTACAAGTCTTTCACGGTAAACAATTTCCCGGAATCCACGAAGATATTTTGTATAACGGCGCTGGACTTTCTCCAAGAGGTCAATATCTTTGGCCAGGTAGGGGGACTATACAGGTGTAGCATATTCCAAGATAGGACGCACAAACACCTTGAAAGCCGAAATCCTGGTGGCAACACACCCAGATAAAAACACCTATTTACAATCATGGAGCGGCACAATGCCGCAGTGACAACTTTCTGGCAGTGTAAGGACGTTTTAAATTCTTAGTGAACCAAATTCCTAGGTCCCTAACCTCTTCAGTTTGGGGTAAGGTCTCCTGATCAAGAAAGTACTGGGGGCACTTATTTGCAATTCCCACATGAAATGAGGAACATTTTTGGTTCGAAATTGGCAGCTGCCACCTTCGAGACCACGTAACAATGCCGTGAATCTGGGCATCCAATTCAGGTGACGGGACAGCAGATAAATTGTCGGCTCCGATCTTCAGGTCGTCTGCGAATTTCCATCCGAAGATACAAGCATCTCCTATCCTAAGATCATTTATGTAGATCACAAAAAGGATGGGTCCGAGAAGTGAACCCTGTGGTACACCACAGGGAACAGGTTTCCATTGTGAGCACACATCCTCAACCATCACCCTCTGTGTGAGCTCTGCAAGGAAAGCTGCAAGCCAGTTTTTGAGGTTACCTTTAATACCACAGCAACTAAGTTTAAGAAGAAGTTTTCTATGAACAACCGACTCAAAAGCCTTTTTAAAATCGAAATAAATGACATCCAGGGGGGCCCTACTATCGAATGCGAAGGTCCATCTATCCAAAACCGCCAGCAGCTGGTGGGTCATGGATCTATTCGGAAGGAACCCAAATTGATCGTCACTAATTACAGGATGTTCATTAAAGAAGTTTAAAATCTTGTCTCGTATGATCGATTCCATGATCTTACAGGCCACACATAATATAACAGCTTTATTACCAAAAACAAATGGTAAAAGGAAACTGGAAGGGATAAAACATTACCCTCTAACGCCAGCCCCTACAAATTTTAAACAATATTTTCAAATTCTAGACCCATTGGGCTGCGTCGTCGAAAGAGAGCAATTGGTCGATGTGAGAGCAATTGGTCGATAGTTGCAAGGATAAGAAGAAGACCCCTTTTTTTAGAATCGGTATAACGTTTGCCCTGCTCCTTATGCTGGGGAGCTTTTTTTGAGCAAAGGAAAAAGAGAAGATAATAGATAGAGGGTATGATAGTATATTTCCCAGTTGTTTTAATAGGTGTGCCGAAAAGCCATCAGGTCCGCAAGACTTGCTAGGTTTCATTGTTTTAATGCATTTGACACCACATTACCTGGGTACATGATGGTTGGGAGTCCACAAGCTGTTTATCTGGCAGACCAGGATTTCCATCGTCGAGTACTGTGTTCGACGCAAAGACGTCACAGAAGATTTTCGCCTTCTCTACTTTATCTTCAACGAAATGTGTACTCATTTTGAGAGGCGGGAGGGTTCTGGAGCAGAAATTTCGGCTACGGTACAGTTTAAAAAGGGCAGAATGGCTGCCCTCGCGAATTGCTGCCTCCTCCCTCTCACGATGCCATGACTGTACCATCTGAGAATACAGCTTGCATGAGTTATTGTATGCAAGCAACGATGTGGGGCATGGGTTGGCCTTATGATTTTTCCAGAGTTTCAGTTTTTTACTACGCTGCTTTAAAATATGGTGTGGAACGAAGTTTTTTACGATTTTAGGAGGTCTTGGCTTATCTCGACACAGCTCGATATGACCCAAGAGTATATGTGAAAAACATGTCCATGCCTGTTCTATTCCGCAGTGCATGTTGAAGACAATGCTATCCCAATTCACGGAGCTCAGGGATGATTTAAGGAGATATATATTGAGTTTGCCCAGATTTGTGGTCCGTTCGTTTCCATGATCTGTTTGGAGACTGAAGTTTGAGAGGTTCAACTTAAAATTTACAGTACAATGGTCACTATTTGCAAAGTGTGTCCCCACACTCAGGCCATACACCAGTCTGTCATCACAAGTAAACACCAGATCAAGGATACTGTTCCCCCTGGTGGGTTTGTTAACAAGCTGTTCCAAGCCAAGTGGTGCAATTAAATCCAGGAAGTAGGCATGGTGACTGTCACCGGCCGTAGATTTCTCCCAGTCAACCTTTGACAAGTTAAAGTCACCAAGTAAGATCGTGGAGTACTCCGGTAAAATCGAATTTCGGATAAAAGTACAAAGATTAAGAATTTCACCGTCAATATTACTATTGGGTAAATAGCACATGCTGAAATTAATTTTACAAGATGGTAAACAAATAGCCAAACATTCCTCAGATACCCCCACCCATGTTACAACCAGAAGGACATTTGAACGATGAAGAACCAGCAACCCCCCACCCCTGCTTCCCCGGTCCCTACGAATTACCGAGTAAGCAAGAGAATCACATAGCATGGCATCAGTAACTCCACAGCCCAACCAAGACTCTACCACAAAAATTATGTTAAAATTATCCCCATGCAAAAGATCCAAAAAACAGCCAAAATTTCTTACTACGCTCCGTGCGTTGATTAGAATGCAGGATAAATTTTTGGCAGACAGTGTGTTCGAGGCTAATGGCACTGGGACTTCCCCAATTAAACATAGTGGTTTTCCGATGGAGTGAGAACTTTGGCAAGGTTTGATTGAAGCACTGATTTTCCTTTGGCTGTCAGGTGTATTTGATCCCGTGCAAGTAAGGTATGATCCCTGCAAATGTCCTCGTCTATTGAAATAAAAGAGAGGTTTTCGCGAACATACATCTGGCGAAGTAGTGTATTTGTATGGATTATCTTTTTATCAAACTCCCTGCAGGAACGACTCAATCGAGGAAACAAGCCAATGATCGCAATTTTTACCGTTGGGAACTTTACCCAGATGATACACTGTCATATACAGATGAAACAATTCGATTTGGAGAGTCCTTGTCGATACTGTTTGCTCCAACACCCACTATCAATGACCCGAGGGAGTCCAGTTTACCCACAATTGATTCCAGCCTAGCCGAGAGATCCTTAACTTCATGATCCGGGAAAATCCAAGTTTTAGAGTCCGGGTGGTTTCAGCCTCTCAGACTTATAACATTTGAGTCCCCGATAATCATGGTGTGACACTTCCAATCGGCAGCTTGCTGGCCATTCGGTCCAGCTGTGGAATTTTTCTCGCTGTCAGGTTTTGTACCCCCGTGGATTCCTAGTTTCCCATGGATTTCTTCACTCCTTTTTGTGTTTTGCGAGTTACAGAGTATCGAGACATGGTGATTTTGAACAACTTGAGCTGGGACAGGTCCACCATTGGCGCTACAAACTAAATCAGCATTGTTGTTCACCTTTGCCTACCTCTTGTTGTTCCTTCCCCGCCGAACAGTAATATTTCTATGTAAATCGGCTGGATGCTGGATCTCTGGAGCATTCACATTTCCATCCCGACTAGTTACTTGGTCAATGTGTGCTGAAATAATTTCCAACCTCCTATCATTCGAAGTTTTTAGCTTGACCAGCAACTCCACTCCGCCATCGTTAAGGTTTGTAACTTGATCCTGAAAGTCGGGTTTGTGTGCCTGCCGCTCCTCCAGTCTCTTCTGAAATGCGTCCTCGAATGCCGCTGCTCTTGTCTCCAGTCTTGAGAAAAGCATCTCATCATGATCCTCAAGCATACGTTGCTGCTTCAGGAAGAAACTGATGACCGCTGATTAAAAACATCAACAAAATCCTTAAAACAGGCTTCAAGTGCTTGAGAGATCTGTTCTGGGATTGAGGTAAGTTTAGTACTGATTTCTCCCAGATCAATGTCTTTTTCAAGGGTGAATTCTTCCAGCTGGCCCAAAAGCTTTGTTGAAAGATCAAGAATTGCAGGCAGATTTAGATGTTCCTCGTCCCGTTTATCGGCCGTGAACGACAGGTTTGATCTCTGGCCCAGTGGTGTACTCTGGGATGGCTGAGAAGGCACAGTAGGTATTTGTATGGTGTCAAAGTACTGCGTTCTACGTCCTTCGTTGCGCCTCCGGTGCTCAAAATCAGATGTGGAACGTGGTTTTCTTGGCGATTTGCACATACTGCCTCTGACCCAAAATTTCTCCATTTCAAACGAAGCGATGTTAGGAAAAAAACCAAAAGATGCAACCTCCCACACTCGAATTACAATTTTCCGCAGAAGACTTTCACACCCCCCACATAAAAACGGTTTCTTTCCACAATGTACTGAATTTCGATTGACCGGAGAAGTCTATCCACATTCACCACACTCAAAAGGTTTTCCTTTTTTCCACTTTGTCAAGCGATGTTAATGTTTTCTGCAAAAAGATTTTCCACACCCACCACATTCAAACGGTTTCTTTCCACTGTGAACAAGTTAGAGCCGTGCCAAATTTCAATTCACTGCTAGAGACTTTCCACACTCGCTATGTTCAAGCGGTTTCCTGATACTGGGTACAAGATTGTGCCGTGTTAAATTAAAATTGACCGCGGACGACTTTACACACTCGCCACATTTAATTGGGTTTTTTCCACTGCGTGCTGGTTCGTGTCGTTGTAAATTACAAATGACTGCATAAGACCATCCACAATCACCACATTCAAAAGGTTTTTCTAGATACCTCTATGGTCGTTTGACGTCAGCCTTTGTTTCTGCGTAAAATACCTTCTACTTTCAACACGTTCAAACAGTTTCTTACCACTGTGAACCGGCGCATGCTGTGCCAAAGTTCAATTGCATGTTGGAGACTTTCCACACTTGCTACATTCAAACGGTTTCTTTCCACTTTGTACAAATTCGTGCATTGTTAAATTTACAATTCGCCGAAAAGGACTACCTACAAACACTACAATCGAATGGTTTCTTTTACACTGTGAGCAGGGAACTGTGGTGTTACTCTTCTTTTTTGCATAAAATACTTTCCGCACTATTTTTCGAACGGTTTCTTTCCACTTTCTACGAGCGTTACAAGGATGTCACCACGAAATTGAGTGTTCATAAAATCCACAAAAAACAACTCGCAGTCAAAAAGATAGTCTCTAACGAGGCACTGGTTCCTTATACACTCGATTTTAACTTGGATGCCGAGTTAGCAGTTGTTAAACCAAGCAAAAAGATCACAAATCAGGGGCGAATTTCACCACCACATCGATGGGGGCAGCCATCTTGGTAATATCCAATAATAACTTTTATTTATTACGTTACGTGTTGTTATTGTTACGTGTTTTTTGTTGTTGTTATTGTTACGTGTTACAACAACTTTTATTGTTACGTGTTGTTATTAACAGGCACGAAGTCTTACATAAGACTTGTGTGTGCAAGTAAAATACAAATACATGTAAAAAAAATACAAATAGAAATTAATATTAAAAATACAATTATATGTTAACAAATTTCATTAAATTTCAATGTTTTTTTCTGTTGTTATATTCATTTCATTATAATAAATAGCAGACGTTATAGCAGCCTTCAAAGCGCTTTCATTATTCAGTTAGTATGACCCATTTTCTGATTTTTTGTGTCATTTCATTACGATTTATATTTCTTAAGTTTGTTGGTAATGTATTAAAATGATAGGGTATTTAGAAATTTAGACCTCTTTTGCCATGAGTTTCTCCATATTGATTCAAATAGCCATTTTTTGTCCATTCTCTTAACTCTTACTGTTTCTATTTTATACTTTTTGTTAAAATAATTGTTTTTTAAATGTTCATTTTCTAGGTTTGCTCTATGTTTAGAATTTCAATCTTTTTATATATTTCTTTACTATCTTGTGATTCATTAGTTCTAAATAATACATTGATTACCTTATTTATAGTTTTTGTAATTTCCTTAAGCTTTTTGTCGTAGATCCATACACCAGTAACCCATATTTTATACAAGACATTATAAGTGCACCAAGTATTGCTTTTTTATTTCTTACCCTTAGGCATTCTCTTATTTTGTAGAGTAATGGTATTGTTCTTCTAATTTTTAGTGTTAATTTATCAAAGTGATGATAGAATTTCCAGTTTTTGTTAAGTTCAAGTCCTAAATATTTTACGTTGTGTACTTTGTTTCTTATATCACAGTTGCATTGAGATTTGTTTATTTTACCGTTACACATAGTAATATTACCAGTATTTTGTTGCATGTGTGACGTATTTATTGGTAAAAAAAAGTTTTATCCTTGTTTAAAATTAAATTGTTTTCATGTGAATAGATCTGAAGTTTAATGAATTCTACTTGTTAAGTTTGCCAACATTTTATTCTTTTCAACATTAATCGCTAACATAAAAATGTCATCTGCATATAAGGTTAAGTATGTTTTCCAGTAAACATCCTGTATATCATTTATGTATATTATAAAAAGCAGAGATCCCAGAACCGATCCTTGAGGTACTCCAAATTGTACATTATTCCGTTTGTTCATGTTATCGTCAATTTTAACACTGAATTGTCTATTGGTTGGATAGCTTTCTATTATATTATAATTTTACCTCTCACATCCTGCTTGTTAATTCTTTCAAGTAAAGTGTCCTTTATAAGAGTATAAAAAGCTTTAGTAAGGTCTATTAGAATGGCACCTGCATATTTTCCTTCATTTAAAATTCTGCAAACAATCTGTCCTGTGTTCCAGTATGTCTTCCAATGCATCCTGTGTTCCAATTCCTTTTCTATAACCAAACTGATTTTTATTCATGCTATTAAATTTGTGTAGAAAGTTTTCAATTTTAGTGATAAAGAATTTTTCAATAATTTTATTTAAAACTGGTAGCTGTGAGATTGGTCTGTAATTGTTTAAATCTTTTGTGTCACCTTTTTTGTATATTGGTCTTAATATTTGTTTTTTAAGATCGTCTGGCCAAATTTCTGTTTAGATTACACTATTTACCAGAATGGTCATAAATTCAATGGTTTTTTTCTTTTGTCTCAATGAAATGCTCGATTAGAAATAACCTGGAAACCAAGCTAGAAAACCTTTTTCTACATCACACTGTCAATACTTCCAATCTTCTCAACACACACCTTTTACAAATGGAAGAATTATTAAAAAACCTAAATTCTCCATGTGGTACAATCATTTCTGCAGAGGTCGTTATCGGACAATTTGATTGTTAAAAGTGTACTTCATCAGCTGACGTGTGGACAGCCATACGTTGTATCTGCCCATGTCGACTTCGATTCAGTTTCTGCGGATGTCGGGTGTTCAGGTGTTCTGGGATCAAAACAATCTGGTGTGCAATGCGTGTCTACTGATACTTTTGGTCCGAACCTTTTATCCTTAACTAACGATAATTATTCACGAAACGTTACTATCTGCAGAAAACATCGCCGTAGACATCTTCCAATTCAATCTGGTGCTGCCCAGAATGCTTCAGCTTCACACAGTTCGAACATGCACCATGATCAATTTTATAATGTGGCACTGTTATGCAATAAAAAGAATCACGAACGGTCAACTCTGATCACGCAGCCACCGTGTGGAGAACAGAAGTCTCAGGAAAATTTAACACCTGCTTCAAAATGGTCTGCTCCTATCTTTGGCGATTCTCATGCACATTGACTTAGACGCAGCTCAGACCCTCTCTCCAAGACTACGACGTGGCCTGGAGCAAAGGTGCAACAGTTAGTGAATAAAGTACCTGTGATTACCAACAACACCGATCCCAGGTCATCTTCATTGTGTGTGCCGGTTCCAACAATGTTACTAGGTGACCCCCCAAACAAGATTGTAAACCATTGAGCCGAACTGTTGAAATTGATTCAATCTTCAAGAACCCTGTCAACTGTTTCTGTGATCGGGTTGTTTCCTCGTCTTGGTATTCATCGCGTAGAGGAAGATAAATGTGTAGCAAATACTAACGTGCTTTTGCGCCAGCTTTATGTCGATCAAAACTACAATTTCATTTCCATTGACAATGAACTGTGCGCTGACTGCACTCTCCTCTCTCGGGACGGTATGCACTTGACGAAGAGAGGAAGACTTACCCATTCGTAAAACTAGAAACTTTAATTCGGAACGGCGCGCCATTAATATCTCATCTTACTTTGAATTCTTGTCGTCTCTCTGGGCTGAATTGTGTCGAGGGAGATAAAGGTAACCAATGCAATGCTTCACCAACTGGCCAGGCTGTCCAAAATCTGGGTAGCAACGTAACGAATGATTTGAGTTGTGTTTTGATTAACGCTCGTAGTTTAGTGGCTAATGTTGACGAGTTTCACTTTTTACTGTCACGTGTCTCTTATGGTTTGGTACGTTGTTCAATCGTGGCTAACTTCGGCTATATAACTGATTCAATGGTTGTCGCGGGCCAGCCTTATAATGTGATCAGGAGAGGCAGGGGTTCAAGGACTGGCGGCATTTGGGTTATTCATCGTAGCATTCTGCTTACCAGGGTAGCCTACAACATCGAGGCTTTATGCCGTAAGCTGCTGCCATCGAGGGACAAATTTATTCTAGGGTATATCCCTGATGGCTTCAGTAATTTGCAGCTGTCTTCTACTGTGTTTGTTAAACAAACGAAGTTCAGATCGGGAACTGGTGTCCCGAAGCAGATCAGAAATTTATCTGCTAAAAAGTTGAAACTATGGAAGTGCTATAAGGCTGACAGATGTGAAGCTAATAAACTACGATATATTAATTGCTCGGCAAATCTACGTAAACATATTAAATTTATTGAAATTGAAAAGGAAAAAAAAGTTATTTCTGAAGGTACATTATCAGCCCTTTTCCGACACGTTAAACGTAAAACGAAACTTCTAAATAACTTGCCACCTTTAATTATAAATGACAAATTGTTAATCAAGGATCAAGAAAAAGCCGAGGCATTCCAATCAACGTTCTTAAATAATTTCGTCAGTGATAATTATGATATTCCCTGTGTTTTGAACTCAAAAATTAAGACTATTAAGAAGATAGAAATCACACCATTGCTTGTTTTTAATGCACTTAATTCCTTAAAAAATAGTCATGCATTGGGACCGGACGGTTATTCGTCGTTTTTCTACAAAAAGTTATCAAATGAGCATTGTTTGCCTTTATTTTACATTCTACATACATCCCTCACAACTGGTACTCTGCCCACTGATTGGAAACTGGCCAAAGTGGTTCCGATTTTTAAAAAGGGAAATGCTGCTAATCCGGACAACTACAGACCTGTTTCTATGACCTCTGTGCCCTGCAGAATACTTGAACGAATAATTAAATCAAATATTTTGGAACACCTTGAGGATCAAGACTTGTTGCCGAGAAATCAATTCGGTTTTCTACCTGAAAGATCAACTGTCCAGCAACTTTTATCATGTTTTAATGACTGGACACTATCTATAGACAATGGTCACCCTGTTGACATAATCTATATAGATTTTTCTAGGGCCTTCGATTCGGTGGTCCATTCCAAACTTGGTGCAAAATTGCCTTCTTTTGGAATTCGTGGTGATGTCTTAAATTGGATCGAGTCTTTCCTCACGGATCATCATCAGGTGGTCAGCGTTGGGTGTGCCACCTCTGTTTCTGGCTCGGTGACCAGTGGGGTTCCTCAGGGATCTGTTCTGGACCCATTACTTTTTATTCTATTTATATCTGATCTTGACCCAATGTGTGGTTCGGTCAAAAAACCTAAATTTGCGGATGATTTGAAGTTATATAATCAAGTTGCATCTATTAAAGATCATACTGATCTTCAATCTGCATTACATTACCTGACATCATGGTCAGTTTCTTGGCAGTTGCCTGTTAACAATACCAAATGTGGTATTCTTCATCTTGGTTTTGGAAATAGTCATTTTATCTATAAATTGGATACCCATGTGCTATCGGAACAGAGTTTGTTTAAAGACTTGGGGGTTTGGGTATCATCAGACCTCAAGTCTGCTGCTCATTGTAATAAAATTGTTCCACTCGCTAAGGTCCGTGCAATTATGATTAGACGATGTTTCGTTAGCGGGAACCGCAATTCTATGATCTGGGCCTTTAAGGTCTTCGTTAGACCTTTGCTTGAATATGCAAGTCAAGTATGGTCACCGCACTTATTAAAAGATGTAAGATATATTGAGTCTGTACAAAGAACTTTTACTAAACGCATCCCTGGTCTGTATTATTTATCATATGGTAGGCGATTTGAGTTGCTGAAACTTGAATCCCTGGAACTCCGACGACTAAGAGCGGACCTACATTTGACATTTTCTATTATTCATAACTTAACAGCAATTAATGTGTCTGACTTCTTCACGATTCGTGGGAACTCTCGTACAAGGGGTCACCCTTGGAAGCTTGTTGTGGCCAAGTGCAACTTAAATTGCAGGAAATTTTTCTTTTGCAATCGCGTGGTCCGGCCGTGGAACTCACTTCCACTGTATGTTGTTTCAGCACCCACTATTTCTGTGTTCAAAATTAGATTAGTTGCTGTAAACCTTGACAAGTTTCTTTCTTGTGCATTTAAATGAGGAATGGTGTCAGTGGACCTCCGATGTCCCTTCCTTCTCCTGTTGGCAATTTGCTTGACAAATATTATTATTATTATTATGTCTGATTTTATTAACTCTGAGGTCAGTCGTGACACAACGATTGTTCTTGGAGATTTTAACCTCTCAACCGTAGATTGGTCACTGGCGACAGCCAACAGCCATCACCACCAGACTTTTTTAATGATATTGCTGGACATGGTTTTACACAGCTCGTTAGGGAACTGACTCGAGGTGACAACGTATTGGATATTGTTTTAACAGATGATGACCAGATCATTTTTGACATTAACATCCCCAGCAAAAATGTTCCAAGGTTAAACCACTGTTTATGATCACGGTTTTCCATTGTTAAACCAATGGTAAATTGGGACCAACCATTGTTATCCAAAGATTGAAACATGGTAAAAGTCTCTTGTTGCCATGGTAACTAGTGACCATGGTTTTGAACGTGGTTTAACCAAGTGTCAATTGGGACCACCCATGGTTTAACCATGTTTATCCATGAACTACCCGTGTTTAACCATGGCTGACCATGATTAATTTTTGCTGGGGATCGGCCCTCATCTTGGTTTAAGCGACCATTCCATCGTAAATTTCCACTTGAATGGTTCAGCAAATTCTACTGTTCTGACTCGCGGCTATGCCAAAATCAATTATCCAGCATTCAGGGCAGCGGTTTTGGAGGAGGATTGGTCAAGCACACTGACTGAATCCGTTTCGGTTGAGGTTGCCCGGAATAATTTTTGTTCTAGACTTAAAAATAAGATGGTTCAGTGTTGTTTTACTAAGCGCAATCGAAAGTTAAGATCTCTCAACTTACCAATAGTAATTCTTAACCTTGGAAGGAAGAAGTTATCACTATGGCGGCGATATAAACGGGACTGCTTACAATAAGTGCAGGTTGCAATACTCCAAGGCTTTATCGAAAATCGTAAAGCAGGAGAATGATCTGCGCTTCTGATGGGAGTGTTGGTTCCCTATATTGTCTGTATCGTGAAAGAACGAATACTTCCAGTTTTATCCCACCACTTAAAGATGATGGCAATTTTAACACTGACCCACTTTGTAAAGCAACGACCATTAATACTATTTTTTCTAAAAACGGAATTGTGGAAAACGACTCTCAGCCACAAAAGTAAGGTGGTAACTCGGGAACGCTGTACATTGGTGGAGTTTACCCCGTGTAGTGTTTTTAATGCACTTTCGGCTTTAAACCCGTATCGCTTGGTTGGTCCTGATGGTTTTCAGCATACCTTTTTTAAGAGATCAGATCCTTTATTTGTACCCCCTTGGCCCATATTTTTAACTTGACTTTTTCTTCGTGTCGTTTGCCTACAATTTTGTCAACCACCAATGTAATTCCAATTTTCAAAAAGGGTTTTGCTGCAGATCCACACAACTGTCGGCCTTGACGGCAGTACCATGCAACCTCACGGAAACCATCATTCCGGACTGTATGTCAGTTTATTCTGAAACTCAAAGCTGATTGGGAATGGCCAATTTGGCTTTGTGAGTGATCGCTCCACTACACATCAGCTGCTGGTGTCATTAGATCGGTGGACCAACACTCTAGAAGTTGGTGGCCATCGGATGTAGTACTTTTTGATTTTAAGGAAGCCTTTGAGTCTGTCGTTCACCGAAAACTTCTCTTTAAGCTCAGATTTTATGGTTTTGATGGAGCACTCTTAATATGGCTTGAGACCTTTTTGCTTGGGCGTACCCAACGTGTGAAAATTGGAAACTCGTTTTCGGAACCAGTGCAGATTGTCAGTGGGGTTCCACAAGGGTCGGTTTTACGGCCATATCTATTCATTTTGTATTTAAACGACTTGCGTTGCAATCCAGTCAATACAAGTCAGGAAAAATTTGCTGATGACCTCAAGCTGCACTCTGCTATTGTAAACTTGACACTATATCAACTTTATCAATTGAAACTCGAGATCAATTTTGTGGCATGCTGGTCTCTGGATTAGCAGTTGCCTATTGCGGATGATAAGTGCAAATCCATTCATATAGGACATTCTAACGGCAACCACTCATATGTTTTGAACCAGACCACTCTTCCGAGTGTTTGTTTTGTTAAGGATCTCGGTGTTTGGTTTGACTCCTCCTTAAAATTCACCATCCATTGTAATCACATATTGGCAAATGCTAATCGTCGTCTCGGAATCGTAAACCGGATTTTTAATTCTGGCTGTGTAGAAACTAAAGTCCGTGCTTTTAAAATTTATGCTCGCCCGCTTGTAGAGTATGCTTCACAGGTTTGTACCCCCCTTAACTGTTGCGAGACATTGACCATTTGGAATCGGTGCAGCGTCGTTTTACAAAGCGGCTGCCTGGCCTTGCACAGCCGCCTTAATATCTGCGTTTGAAGCGTCTCGGGCTGGATTCCCTTGAACTGCGCCGACTTAAAGGCTGACCTAATTTTGAAATTTAAAATTCTACGTGGCTTTCTGGAAATAGATTTACCATTCTTTGACCTTAGCCATGTGATCAGGACTAGGGGGTCACAGTTACAAATTACTTCTCCCCTCAGCCAGATTTAATTTCCGGAAATACTTTTTTTCCGTAAGGGTGGTCCCAGTGTGGAATGCTTTATCTGAGAAGATCGTTGCAACTACTTCCGTCAACAGCTTCAGACAACATCTTGACGAGTTTAACTTTGCCAAATTTCTGAAATTTGACCCAATTATGTTGTCGCCTGCTAGTTGGGTGTTGATTGTTGGACTGGTGTATGTCCAATAATGCCTACTTGTGCATGATCATGTCTCTCCTGGTGACCTTGGCTTTTTTATTACGATGAACTTTTTTATTTTTATTTTATCTTGATTATGAGTGACAAATGATTTAAGCCAAGCCTTAAACTGCGATGCAGTTTTTTGTTTTATTTATTTTTTTTTTTTTTAAACATCGACAATGGTACGGCTTTTCTCCTCACTCGTCCCTCACGTTTGGCGATGCCATCGGGGACCACTGTGTCCCTGGTAGGTCTAACCTAGGTGGTAAGGCATTCGGACCCAAACCCTATACCATCAACTCTTCCTTTACAGCCGGGCAATCATCTTTGTTTTAAAATTTTTAAACTCTTAAATTTTACAAATTTTTATTTCTGGTTTAACTTCGGATGGCAGTTAATGACCACCAGGTCCTTGCCATTCCGGTTGTGTTTGCCTTTAATGGTTATAAAATCCATCGTATTCTGTTGATATTTTCTTTTTCATTTGATTTATGATTAATAATATATCACACCTTGTTGCATCTAAAATTCCCATGGTTTTGTCTATATACATTTTTTTGTCCTTAAAAACAATGTTTATTTTGTCAGAGTTCCATAGGTTTTCGTCTATTTTTTGTTGTTTTCTTATTATTATTTTTTAGATTAGGTACCAGTTTGTCGAAATGTTCAGCGAAATCATTACACGTTTTTTCCATGTTTCCCGTGAAATGGGTTTGCATGTGTGTTTCTATATCCACTTTATTTTCTATTTTTTTCCAATCATTTCGTTAATTTTTTTCCACGTCTTTTGGCTATCTTTTTCATGTTTAAAAAAAAAAGTACTGCAGTAATTTTGCTTTTCAAGTTTAATACTTTTTCCACATCATTTTTTTAAGTTTCCTGAATTCTACGAATTTATTATTTTTCGTATCCTCTTGCATTAATTTGGTTCCATAGATTATTTTTGGCATTTATTTTTGTTATGAGTTCTTGAGTCATCCGTTCAATTCTCCATAAGTTTTTGTGGTTGTTTGGTTTATATGTTGATATGTTGTCGTAATACACGTTTGAAATTGTTTTCTGTATTGTTGCATAAATTTCGTTAAGATCCTCTAACATTTCAGTTTATCCCATTTTATGTTTTTAGTTTTTTTTTTTATATTAATAATAATAAAATATTTGGCGTAAAAAAAAGAGCACGACTGGTCAGGTCAGGGCATGGTGTCCACTAATAGCCAGCCGAGTTAACATCAATATAATTATGGTCAATTAGGAATGGACCCAGTTTAGCTCTCTAAAAGTCTCCCGATGGAGCTGACCGAATGGGCAGTGACAGTAACTTCCGGCATAGACGGGTGTTTCTTGAAGCATGTTCAACCATCCCAAGAATGTA
>JAHWFP010012997.1:2481-21299 GCA_023313725.1 Lithobius niger
AAATCGAAGAATGACATCAGTCGGCATTAATTTCTGCGCGTTCCAGCAAAACAATGGCGGTCTCCATGTCGTGTTTTGGTGATGCAATAATTAAATTGTTGTATCGGACGTACGTAACGTATTCTTACCGCAATTCTTGTGTTTAGTTATTGTTTAAATGATCCAAAAGTAAAGCATGTATGTCAAAATGGATGTAATTACCCTTTTATCAATTTTGCCGAATTGACATTAATGATGTAGAAACTGTCACAGCCAAAATAAACTTTGTTTCCGATGAAGATATTTTTGCACGTTTTCCGGACTTGTTTGCATCAGGTTTGGGGACTTTAAGGCTAACATTAAATTAAACCTAGATAGCGTTCCAAAGTAGTGCAAAGCCTGACCACTACCTATGGTAGTCAGAGGGAAATTTGAGGTGGAAATTAATAAGCTCGTTAGGGGTGGTATTTTGAAGCATGTAGATGGTTGTGCCGGGGCAACACCTACAGTGCTAGTTTTCAAGCCGAATGGAGACGTCTGTTTGGTTGACACTGTCGGGCACTGTCAACTCACAGCTTGAAATCGAATATTACCCAGTACTCCAAACTGAGGATTTGTTTAGCCAATTAGCAGGATGTGACACTTTCCTTGCTTATTGATCTCTCTAACGCTTTCTTGCAAATTGAACTAGATGAGAAGTCTATAAAGTTCAAGCAGGAACACATGTAAATGCTTTTTTCTATGGGAAAAGATACTGTTTGACATGGCAATGACTCGTGGAATTTTTCAAATGCATGGAACATGTAATGAGGGATATCCCAAGAGCTAATCTTTCTGTGAATGATATCTTGATGGCTGGAAAAGGATAGGAACACTACGACACACTTTCTCAAGTCTGTTCTGCTTTGCAAGAGAGGGTCGTAAAGGTGAAAAAGAGTGAATGCAAACTGAGTCAAACCAAAATTAAACACTTGGGCTTCCAACTGGATAAATTTGAAGTCGTCCAGAAGTGCTTAACGCGATTAAATTAGCTCCTAAACCGACAAACACTGAGTTAAAATGTCACGTTTTATAAACCAATACAGTAAGTTCGTCCCCCACCTAGCTTCTTTGTTAGCTACGTCAAACAAATTTTTGTCACCAAAAGAATCGTGGGTATGGATGCAAGATTGCTCCCCAGCTGTTATAAATATGTGGGAGGCTTATTTAAAGGAAATTTATTAGTACACTATGACCCGTTTTTGAAACTTGAACTTGTGAGTGATGCATCGCCCATAAGAATTGGAGCAAGTTTGATGCATACCATGGAAATTGGCGAAGACAGGCGTATTGCTTTTGTCTCTGGGCGTTAAGTGAAATAGAACTTTCGTACGGGCAATTTCGGTGGTGTTCATAGTAAAGAGATTCCTCCAGTACTTTTATGGAAGGATTTGTCTGCTACAAACAGACTAGAAAACTTTGCTGTAGATATTTCGTAACAAGGTTTCCATTCCAGCTATGGCGGCCGCTTGAATTTAAAGGTGGGCATTGTATCTAGATGGGTATGATTTTGAATTTCAACATGTCCCTGGCAAACATAATTGAACGCTGCCTATTTGTCAAGAATGCCGCATCATCTTCCAAAAGAGCACCCGGTTGGAGTGGCATGAATTTAGAGAAAAGAAATTCGTTACCAATTCTGCCTGAACAACTCGAAAACTAGACCTTGCGCGCACCTATTCTTGCAGCTGTGTTTCGTTACACAAATGATGGCTGGCCGTACAAGTTGACAACGATAAATTATCCATATTTTTCTAGCTGTCTATCAATGGGAATGCCTTTTTTTTTGGGACATCGTCTGATAATTCACGAGCTGTTATATACACAAGTTCTTAGTAAATTTAACAGGAATCATTGTCATACAGTTCGGATAAAAGCTATTGCAAGATCTAAAGTTTGGTGGCCGGGGATTGATGGCTACCTCGAAAATATTAAATCTTGTTCATTTTGTCAAGAAAGTCGAGATGGGGACGTTTTTGGAAAGAAGCACGTTCGGGAATGACCACTTAATGGCTTTAATCGCATCCGCATTGATTTGGCAGGGCCGTTCGCAAATAAAATGATTTTTTGTAGTAATTGATGCATGCTCCAAATTTCCAGTTGTTAAAATAATGCAGTCTACCACTAGCGCTAGCATTATCAAATATTTTTGTGAATTGTTCGGCATATTTGGCTTGTGCCGCACTCTGGCTTCGAATTATAGACCTCAATTCTGGAGTGTTGAATTTGAAATGTTCTGTACTGCTTCTTTCATTGTTTTTTTTTTCGTTGCAGGATGTTTAAAGAATTGCGTTTAATTTACGGCTGTATTTATCCCTACGTGTTAATAATACTTACTCTGTGGTGGCATTTCTGCCGACACATGAATCCAGGGATGTGCACAGGCCTCTAGGAGGGCAGGGGCAAACCTTTTTTTCTGAGGACTTTTTTTTGTGTGTTTTAACCTCTTTTTATCCACTGTTATGGAACTTTAACCATTTTAGCCCCTCTTTGCACCACTTTCTTAGCCATTATTGTCCTATTTTTGTGTGTTTCAGGCTCTTTTACACCACCGCTCCACCGAAAAAAGGCACTTTTTTTTCAGAAAAAAAGGGGTACTTTCCCATGAGGGCAGGGGCTAGAGCCCCCCCCCCCCCCCCGTGTGCATATTCCTGCATCAATCATATAAAACCTGTGGTTTCATTATCATTAATAAAATGTTACTAAAAGAGCTCGTATTGGTAGCATCAGGAAAAAATGAACAGAGAGTGGGTTCGCGTCATCGGTTCCTGGTAGCATTTACGCAGTATTTTGACAATGTAATAAAGAAGGGCTGAAATCACTGCACCCAGCACCGAATGCTGAGGTCAGTGATCCCAGCACCCAAAGCCGAAAACCATTTTTGCGATCGTATACCGTTCCATTGTTACAAGAGTGCAGAGGAAGCGAAAGCAGTTGAGAAAAGGCGCATACTGCTTGTTCGTGCGTTAGTGGGAAAGTGAAGCGATATGTATACATTTTACTGCTGTGCCATCAGAGTGGGGGGGGGGCCCCCCCCAACCAGCCACCAGTAGAGCCGTAGGGGGTGCCAGAACGTTACAAATTGGAGTGTAGGGGTGCAGCTGTACCCCCAACCCACCACTGGATCTGCCACTGTTAATGCCCTATAGCGCATAAAAAGAAGCCGTGAGCACAACAAAAGAATTCAAACATACGTATATTTCGACACAATGGCGTGGTCATCCTCAGAGAGGAAAGGTTGCTACATGTTAGTGACCTTAATGCCTAGTGGCGGCTCTAGACTGGTGTCGTGGTCTTCACTCCAACAATGGCTGCCTCGTTCATGTTTTAGACCACACTGCATGATGAGTAATGTTACGAATTGGTGCTATGTGGGTCGTATGTGACTGACTGGAAATGTAAGCAACCTTTCCTCTATGAGGATGACCACGCCATATTGTGGTCGAAATTTAAGTATGTTTCAATCCTTTTGTTGTGCTCACGGCTTCTTTTTTACGCGATATCTGGAAGTTGCACACGTCACCTTTTTATGTCAATGCCCTAATCCAATAATCGCCCTTATCCAATAATCATCCATGCAGGCCCGAAAATAAAGGGAAGATAAGAAAGGAAATTATGCAAAGAAAGAAAAATTATGATACAGGTACCTTAAAAATAAAATGGTCTTATGTGTTCTAGCAGGGGGGGAGGGGCATAAAATTCTACCATCCCTCCCCCGCCCCAAAGAAACAAATATTATTTACGCATGTAAATGCCCACAGTTTTAAACCTCGATGCAGGGCCGAAAATGGGGGGGGGGGGGGGAGGAGAAAAGGTCACTACCATCTCCTCTTACTTTATAGAAAAGAAAATTACGCAAAGCAGAAACTAGTAATTGTCCCTTACAGGTACATTCCTCCCCAACACAAATTTTCTCGATCCTCCTCATCAATTGCGGCTCCAAGGGCCCAAAGGTCTATTTACTTATCGATAGTCAAGCCCTTGCTAGAAATCTATTTAAAAATGTGGCCTCTACGAGACTTTCTGTTGAAAATTAGGAACTAATTTAATATCATCCTGCGATCATTTGTGCGCTTACAATAACCATGACGTTTCATCTGTGGGTGCTTGAACTAATTTTTAATCGTTTGCTTATATTGACCATGAGGTCGAATATCTAAAAAACTAATGCCGTCAAATTTAAAATTATTTGTGCCAATGGATCGCCGAAGAAAAATTTTAAGATACTAGCCTAACAAATTATACTGTGTGATGTTTAAAGAAAACGAAAATCTTTCCGGTTTGCGATGACACAATCAGTACCTTCCTAAACGACCAAAACGACCAAACAAAGCGAACAAAACACTTCACTGTTGGTGACAGTTCGGCTCATTCCCTACTAATAGCCGTGTTGATGCGGCTTGCATGACGTCAACCATCGCAGGTGATGAATCTGTTTCCGGCAAAACTGTTACCTCACGCATGCTCAAACCTCCACCACTGGGAACCACCTCCCGCAGATGGTTTGCAATTTGGCATTGCTCTCGCCTGATAACGTCTATTAGCCAATCCTGGTCAAATCCATTAGTCACGTCTGGTCGCGGTGAAGGTATGATGTGTTGAATATTCTGCTGAGCTTGTTGAGTTTGCTGAGGTTTATGAAGGTATTGAATGGTTAGCGCAACATCACTGCGCACGCTCGATGTCAATTTTGGAGCCAAACTGTCTCTAACAGTAGTGCGTTCTGTTCGCTCTGTTCGGTGGTTTAGTGCCGATGCACACGTGCGTTTTTTGGACGCGCGGCGACGCTGCGGTACCGCATTTATGGTTTGGGTTATGTGACGTCTGTTGGGTACTGCACACGTACCTGCGTCGACGTTGTGTTACCGCCCACCGCTCGTGCGGTAGTTTTGCACCGCAATTTTTCCCCGTCAACGCAGCGATACCGCAGCATTAAAAAAACGCAGTTGCGTCTCTGAGTGCCTTTGGTTACTTGAGAGGTGCACACACCCGTCATTTACCGCAAAAGCGTTACCGAAAATGGCGTCCAATTTCGAAGAAATAGACGTGGAATTGTTTATTGGGGGAGTATGAATAACATCCTGAAAGATGAAATGTTGCTGCAGAAATGATTGAAGACTCATTGGGAAGTAACTAAAGAAATTATCCGATTTTTTTAGTTAATCTGCAAAGGATGTATAACATTCCTTCCCCTGGTACATCTTAAATTAGTACATCAATGTACCAAAATTCGTTGCATTGGTTTGAAAATTTATTTTTTGTTCACGAGGTAGGCGAAAAAAAGCAATTTCGTCTCATTGGTTTCAAACTATAATTTTTTTGTACACGAGGTAAGGAAACCGAACGCGCACATACGTCACCGCAGCGTCAACTCGCGTTAATAAAACGCACGTGTGCATTGATTGACTGCGTCACTGCACCGGTACCGCAGCGTCGACGCGCGTCCACAAAACGCACGTGTGCACCGGCTCTTAGGAAGGTAATGAATTTTTGCGTTCATGCTGTTATAATGCGCCCAAGGTCAATTGAGATGGTAGCTGCGTTCCTCACTGCCAGGAACGTAGCTACTATCTTAGTTGGCCGTGTATTAATTACTACGTCGTTTCTCGCGGAACTGTGCGATGGTAATATGCGCGGTGGGCGATCTACGCGTGGCTGTTATAAGGCAGACGGAATGTATCTTTATCGTTTATTGTCACTTAGCGCTTCATTTCTGGTCCAACTGATAGTAACGTGCGTTCCTCGCTCAGTGGAACGAGAACTCAGCTCTTATCTCAGTTGGCCTTGGTGCAAGCAAGCGCTCGATTCAACTTCTCGATCACTTTCCTTCCTAACTAACCATTGTTGACGTTGGAGGTAAACTGTTTTTGAGTGTGATAATTGCGGCTATACATTCGTCTTATATATTGAAACAAAAAAAAAGTTACCGAGTGGCATGTGTTCGTACGGGGAAGAAGGAACAGAATGTACCCAAGCGTGTACAGACAAAGCTTGGTTGAATCGGGTTATCCCAGAACAAAGTAAAGGGATCCTGCATGGCTGTGAAGAATGTGGGAAGAATTTTAGAAGTAACTCACTATTAATACGGCACATGCGTATACACAGTGGAGAGAAACCATTTGGATGCACAGAGTGCGGCAAGGCGTTTGCACAGGAAGCTCATTTAAAATCGCACATGCTCGTACACGCAGGAGAGAAGCCGTGCAACTGTGGAGAATGTGGTAAAGCCTTTAGGGATAAAACAGATTTAAAACGGCACATTTTAACGCACAGTGGGGTGAAACCTTTCAGCTGTATGTACTGCAGCAGGGCGTTTGCGCAGAAATCGCAGTTAAAAAATCACACGCTTGAACACGCCGGGGAGAAGCCATGGAACTGTGCGGAATGTGGCAAAGCCTTTAGAGACAAATCTGATTTAAAACGGCACATTTTAACACACAGTGGGGTGAAACCATTTAGCTGCAAAGACTGCAGCAAGGCGTTTACCCAGAAATCGAAGTTAGATGCACACGTTCGTAGACATACAGAAGTGAAATAATTCAAATGTGCAATGTCTGGCAAGAAATGTAGAACTAAATCAAATTCAATAAGGCACAAGTGAGGGCAAACCGGAGAAAAACAAAACCGTTTGAGCGTGTGGAGTGTGTCACGGCTTTTCCTGATGTATCTCGTCTTAAAAGGCACACACTTTTACACAGTGGAGCGAAACCTGAGTATCGAGTATACGGAAAAGTGTGGAAAACCTCATGTCTGTACGCAGTGCTACACACATGTCTGTACACACTGTTTAGGTGCAAAAAAATATGAGAAAAACTTAAATAAAAACAAATTTCAAAATGCATACTTTGATATACTGAAAAAAAATTGGAGTGCAACTGTTTCAAGCCAGCTTGGACGTGTTGCCGAGACCGCAGCTCTGCAAATATGGATCCCGGCAAACTGAAAAGCATAGTTTTTAGGAAAGCTGCATTTTTGGTTGCAGTGAGGAATCTGTAAGAATCTGGTCCTGGGGAATTTGTTGAAAACTTGGCCCTGATCTTGTTAAAGTGAACATTGCCAGCTTAATCACACGACACCTAACTTAACTTATCCTAAGCAAACCTACTCGACTCTATAATCTCATCAATGTTTTCCTAAAAGCTATATTTCTGTGTTTGTTGGATCCATACTCGCAGAGTGCCGTTCAAGCACTGCGTCCAAGATAGTGTTTACTGCATGTTAGATGAGATGGAAACTTTAATAATGCCAACTCACTCAAATATTTGATGAAACATTGGCGACTTTTCAGTCCTGGACTTATTCTTCATCATGTAAATTTGCATTATTTACACAAGACACATTTCAACAAGTCATTTTTGCAGATAAGCTTTGAGAATTTTTCCCATGTACTGAAAGTAAGCTTCTTACTAACTGAATTACAACCGTCATTTAATTCTTCCGTGTAGAGCCTTTAGGCCACTAAAAAAAAGAAAGTTGGTTCTCGGGCATTTTTCTCAGGAAATCCGTGCGGGCGGGCGGAATTTATTTTTAATTTTTTTAATTTTTCGACCCTATTTTTTCCGTACATTTTGGTTAATTTTTTTTTAGTTTGGATAAAATAAAAAATACTGCCTTGTAATGCTTCCTACCATGTGTCCGCACAATTATTTAGCGACAATGGTAATTTTATATTTAATCTTCTCATTAAGAGCTATTTTTGTTCTGTAACTTCTATTTTTTGCCGCGTCGTTTCTTTTTATTTCCCGTCAAAAAATTGGTGCGGGAGGGCCTGAGAACCAACTTTTCTTTTTTTAATGGCCTTATAAAGTGATTTTTACGTAAGTCCTAGATTTCTGAATAGGCATTGCATGAGAGTCTGAATTCAGTGGCACACCAGCCTATTGCCACCAGTGTCAAATAAGACGGTGCAGAGTGTGGTACGATTGTACAGACCGCTACCGTTCAATATTGCCGTTTTTGGAGGACCACATTCGGGATCGTTATGCCGGTAGGATTAAACTTGTTAAACCTAAGGCTACTAGGATTAGGATTGTGTGATGCTTTTTCCTTTACAGGATAGTTTTATACGGCTTTGCTAACAGTAAAATCCCATGGCCTCGTACGGGGCCTCTTAATGGAAACAATGAATGGAGTTGTCATTCAGCAACCTCAACTATGCCATTTGCAATCCCGACAATATTCCCACAGCTGCCAATGTATGATGCCAGTAAATTTTCTGCGTAATATCTGCCACTTGGCCCTTAAAAAGGTTCTTAAGATTACTGGCCAACACCTTCTATTCTATGCTATTTATCTATTTATTTATTTATTTATTTATTTAATAATTGCAACGCCCAATTTGAGCAAAAAGCAATACCAAAATAAAATTACAAAATAAAATACAAAAACAACAACACAAAAAGAACACAACATGACACATTTGGTTTAAGTAGTATGGCTACATTCTAAAAATCTTAGGTTTGAAGCAATTTTTGCAAAAAAACCCATCTTCACTGCTACAGACAGCAAACACCTTTGGTAGCTCGTTCCAATCAACGATAGTGCGGGGGGAAAAAGACCCTACAAACACATTTTTTCTACACAGGTATCTCTTTACCTTCATAGAATGGTCAAGCCGACCAACAAAATCAGGTGAATTACAATACTGACCAGGATCAAGCAAGGTACGCCCATGTAAGATGTGATAAAAAAAGCATCAGTCTATCATCCTTTCATCTGTTTGCTAAGGATTTCTATTTCATGTCATTACAAATCTTAGTGACACAAGCTTCTCTACAATATTTCCCGCTTACCATCCTAGCCGCCCTCCGCAAAACTCTTTCCAGACAATCAGACAGATTTTTGGTATATGGGTCCCAAACAGCTCCACAATAATCTAACTTTGACCTAGTTACAGCATTAAAAACAATTAGAACGGTGCCTTAGTCACGCTCATCTCCATCAAAATGAAAACTCCCACTCATTGGTCTATGTGCCGGAGCCGGCGGTGAACATGGAAATGGCTGATATCCGTTTTAACAGTGTAGGTATTTAAGCTGGCGGCCGTTCAAAGTGGTGGATTCCTCCACACTAAATGTATATTTCTTATGCAAATTATCAGATTTCAATTTTTTTCAATCGAAGCTTTCTGGAGTTTTATGGCTTTTTATTGTAAAGGTTATTATTTTTGTGCAAGTTGACAGGTTATGCAATTTTAGACTAAAATTTGTAGTTTGCTCATGAAGGACTTGCATTTTCAAGCCATAAATATTATAGACAGGGCAGCTTTTCCCAGAAAACGTTCTCTAAAATTAGTTCAATGGCGAATAATGAGTCATTTGGGCACCGGATGGTTTTAATCTAATTTGAGCATGCTGAATCTGATTCTGCCCGGTGCCAAGTCGAATTTCTCTTCCTAAGCCCGGAATTAAAGATGGCGTACAAACTGTTCATCCGATTGAAAATAAATCAATTATCAATTATGTTTATAATAAGATTTCCGTCAAAAAGGGTTCTATTCATATTTTTCGTTAAATTAATCCTTATAGCCGAAATTTATCATTTAAGTTCTATTAGGCCATTTTACGTGCGCTATACATGCAAAAGTGCATAATTATGTGTATTATAATTTCTGACTTAAATAGCTGCAATGTTAATTCTAGTTAAGATCCACTGACATAATTTGCTTAAATGAAAGGTAACTATGTACGTTTTCCAACAAGGGCAATCAAAACGGTTTAATAAACTACCGTAGCTAAGCTTAGTTTATCTACGTTGTAGTGCTTTGATTTTTACGTCGTTTTACTGCGAGTACCATCTGTAAACTGCTGCAGTTGCCGTTCTAATTCAGATAATTTGATATGATTAAGCTTAGATGAAAGATGTTTTTCTCCTCAAAGGGCAATTAAAACGATATATTTTAATTAAAAGCTAAGTTGTAGTTTATCTACGTTGTAGAGCTTTGACTTTTGCGTCGTTTTACGATAAGTTCCATTTTTAAACTGCTGCAGTAGTCGTTCTAAGGAGGTAAATATATGCAATTATGCTTAACTGAAAGACGGAGATGTATATATCTTCATCTTTAATCTAAGCCTAATTGCATCTGTTTATTAGATTCAAAATGGGTACTGCAGTAGTTTAGAGATGGAACTTACAGTAAAGTGACACAAAAACCCTGCAATGTAGAAAAACTGGTTCAGTTTGGTTCGTTGTTGGGTGGTTTCCCATTGTGTTGGGCTGTTGGGCTGCCTTGTGCTGGTTTTTTTTTCCTTTTTGTTTGAAATCGCTGCACCCTCTGCTCCCTGATTGCTTGGTGCGTCGTCGATGTCATGGCCTTCCAGCTGGGAACACGCCAAACAACAAAACATGTATAAAAACTGTCTTAGCTTAGCTTCTAATACAAATCATTATAATTGTACTGTTTGAAAATATACATCTTCGTATATCATCTATGCCTAATCGCATCCATTTATCTGAATTAGAATGATTACAGTATCAGTTTAAAAATGGAACTTATCATTAAGCGACGCAACAATCAAAGCGCTACAACGTTGATAAACTACCGTAGCTTAGGTCCTAATTAAAATAAATCGTTTTCATTAGTACCCTTGTAAGAAAATATATATCTTCATCTTTCGTCTAAGCCTAATCATATCCATTTAATTGAATTAGGCTATTGCAGCAGTTTAAAGATGAGCTTGTCGTAAAACGACGCAAAAACAAAGCGCTAGGTTCTAATTAATGTAAATCGTTTTAATTAGCCTTGTTGGAAAATGTGCATCTTCACCTTTTATCTAAGTCCAATCACATCCACTTATCTGAATGGTTACTACAGGTGTTTAAAAACGGAACTTCTGTTAAAGGTGATGCAAAAAGCACAGCATTACAATGTAGAAAAACTGTCGTAACTTAGCCTCGACCTATTAACAAAAAACATGTAATTACCCTGTTGTAAAATGTGCATCTTCATCTTTCATCTAAGCCTAATTACATCCATTTATCTGAATTAGAATCGCTACTGCAGCATTTAAAAATTGAACTTGTTGTAAAACCACACAAAAATCAAAAACAACCTATATAAACTTACCATTGCCTAACTCCTAATTAATAGTTTTAATTACCCTTATTGGAAACATGTATCTTAGCCTTTCATTTAAGTCCACTTAATGTCAGCAACTCCTAATTAGAACTAACATTGCAGTTTTTTAAATACCGGAATCATAATACACATATGTTCTGTTGTGTGTATTCCATACACAAACTGCCAAATAGAACTTAAATGATGAATTTCGGCCAGAAGGGTTAATTGTACGAAAAATATGTATACAACCATACAACCTATTCTGACGGTAATTTTATTCTGAACATAATTGGTCACTGGTTTATTTTCAATAGGATGAACGGTTTAGATGCTAAAAGCAAAAAATCTGTTTTCAAGTAGCCATTTTTGGAGGTCATCTTGAATTCCGAGCTTAGGAGGAGAAATTCGTTTTGCCCCGAACCCCGCTGTAAACATTAGTAATTTAATTTAAAAATATCTCATGATTATAAAGCGTAGTATTTTCCCAGTCAGGCGTATGTATTCCTTTCTCAGATATCTGCAACGTGTGGTTGAAACACATGTGGTTTATTGTTTAAAAAGTGACAACGTAGTTTTCCAGTTGGATATTTCCAGCTAAATTGTCCCTCTCTCGGTTGATCGAGCAGAATGACCACTTTTGGTTAATTCTCGTTAAACTAAAACAAAACGGTGTTTTCGCACTGGTTGCATTGCACAGCCAATTCTCTGATCGAACAAGATGGGATGCTCACCAGGAGTTGACCACAGGATTATTTCTGAGTCCACCTTCAGACCAGTGTTCCAGTGCACAGGAATGGATGGATATGTGGAAACAGAAACGGTTACCAACTATTAAGGCTTTGATTTTTTTTTGGAAGGGGGGGGGGGTGCTACTAAAAAAAAACCCGGTCCTTCAAAGGGGGGACCAAATAATTTTCAGGGCGAGCTTAGGGGGGGGGGGGACAAAAAAAATTGTGGGGGGGCCCCCCCCAAAAAATCCCCCCCCCCCCCCCCTGCTCACAAATTCTGAGCGGTCTCTTATCTTTTATATTATAGGTGGCCCTATAGAGGACAATAAAAGAATTAGACGTTACTCTGAATCTTCAAAAATGATTCTAACTGCACCAATACCAATGCGGAGGTAGACAGTATTTGCACGGGTCCCGGACAACTCGATCTCTAAATTACAAACAGTCCCGTCCCCCCCCCCCCCACCCCGGCCTTCATGGGGCGCCACCGATGTGCAAGTGCAAAGTATCGTAACAAATTCGAAATGGAAATAATAATCAGCCATCAGCAACGAAGAAATCGTCAGTCGTCTGGAAAGTTTCTAATAACAATCAAATCTCTAACTCTCAGTACCTTCCTAAAGCACCGAACAGAGCGAACAGAACTCGCCACTGTTCGAGACAGTTTGGCTCCAAACTTGACGTAGCGCGTGCGCAGTGACGTTGCGTCAGCCGTTCAGTACCGTTCACCGTGACCAGACCTGGCTAATGGATTTGACCAGGATTGATTGGCTAATAGATGTGACCAGAGGTGTATTCCTTTAGTCTGCTGCAGCGCCACTACGAATTTCGTGTAGTGCAATTGCAGCGCCGAAGTTGCAGTATTAGAGAATACGACTTTGTGTTTACGTTCGCTACTACAAAATGGACATGTTCATGAATCGATTCAGACAGTAGTTATTAGCATTTAAAACGTATAAATTAATAATGTGTTGGGCAGATAGTGAAAACGACACATTAACAGCAGTGATGAAAAAATGGAAGCAAAATCAACGAGTCTAATATTCACAAAAAGACGGAATTTTATTACCGACATTATTTCAATGTACCAAGGTCTGTCTCCCAAAAATTAGTTGTATGCGGTAGCGTGATGCGTCGTCTAGCATGAATTTCAACAATTTCTTTTCATTTCACTTTTCTTCTTATTTGTAGCTTCGTATCTGTTTAGGCTGTATACTCACTTTCACATTATACAATCATTATTTCGTTAGTACCATGTGGAAAGAGAAGTTGAGTAATACTTGTCGACCATTTTGTTTTGCAATCCGCAGCGGCGCTCCACCTCGGAAAGTTGTAGCGTCGCGTAGCGTTGCGGTCCACGTCTGCAGTGCGCTGTGCGACTTTAAGGACACGACTGCATGCGTTGTTCGGCGCGCTGCTGCAGACTAAAGGAATACACCTCAGGCGAGAGCAATGCCAAATTGCGAACCATCTCAGGAAGGTGGTTTGCTGGGGTGGAGGTTTGAGCATGCGTGAGCTAACAGTTTTGCCAGAAACAGATTCATCGCTGACGATGTAGACGTCAATCAAGCCGCATCAACACGGATATTAGCAGGGAATGAGCCAAACTGTCACCAACAGTGGTGCGTTTGGTTCTCTCTGTTTGGTCATTTAGGAAGGAACTCGTTGTGATATGCACTGTTTACAAATAGCACATACTTTTCAACAAATGAAGAGACAAATTCACATTTGTATCTAAATGGTTTACGGGAACGCCGCTGTCTAAAATTGACTAAGTCGCTGCTGCCCTACGAATATCGGCGTACTGATTTACTTACGCAGCCGCCGCCGCCACGGAAAAATTGGTGTTCGTGCCGTAAAAGAAAATTTATTGGCGAACACCTCTGTCTGGGCTGCATGCCGGAAGCCGATGGCCTTGCTGTCACTGCCCCAAACATTAAGCCTTTATGTCTGTCCCTGCTGTCACTGCCCCAAACATTAAGCCTTTATGTCTGTCCTAACTAAACATTGTTAGCGTTGAAACAAACTCTTTTGATTGTGAAAATTATGGCTACATAGTCGTGTTATAGATTTAAAAAATAAGAAGAAGATTACGGAATAGCACGTGTTCGTAAGGGTGTTCGTACGGCGAAGAAGGTACAGAATGTAAACAGGCTTGTACAGGCAAAGCTTGGTTGATAGTACTTAGCTAATCCCTGAACAAATTAAAAGGACTATGTATGGCTGCGAAGATTGTGGGAAGAATTTTAAAAATAACTATTTGTTAGCTCGGCACATGCGTTCACACAGTGGAGAGAAACCATTTGGATGCAGAGAATGCGGCAAGACGTTTACACAGAAACCTCATTTAAATTCGCACATACTTGTTGTACACGCAGGGGAGAAGACGTGTAACTGTACGGAATGTGGCAAAGCCTTTCGCGACAAAACGGACTTAAAACGGCACGTTTTAATACACAGCGGGGTGAAACCATTTAGCTGTACATTTTGCAGCAAAGCGTATTCGCAGAAATCTCAATTAAAAAGTCACATGCTGACACACCTAGGAGAGAAGCCGTGGAAGTGTGACGAATGCGGCAAAACCTTTAGAGACAAATCTGATTTAAAACGGCACTTGTTAATACACAGTGGGGTGAAACCATTTAGCTGTGAACACTGCGGGAGGGCGTTTACGGAGAAATCGAAGTTAACAGCACACGTTCGTAAACAACACTGATATAGTTCAAGTGTGCAGCGTGTGACAAGGTGTTTAGAACCAAAAACTAAATCAAATGTAATACACAGTGTCTCGGGTCCCGGTGACGGTATTCAGGTTCTAAATTTCCAGTCCTGGTGCACACATTTGATCGGAGGTGTGGCTTAAATCTGAAGATTTTGGTGTCAGTGGAAGAACCAGTATGACAACCCCAAATACTCAAGTCCCAAACACTAAGAGTCCCGGCAGTAAAAAAAAATTAAAACATTAACGGTAATAATTATTCAAAGTGCAACCGGGATCAATTCTTCACGGAGTTGGGACCCAAGTCTCACATGCTACAGTCCCGGTATTAAAAAAATAGTTGATGGTGCTAATTTTCACCATTGGCACCATCAACTATTTTTTATTGCCGGGACTATAGCATTTGGGATTTGGGTCTCGGCACCGATACTAGAACATATGAAGAATGTATCCCGGTTGCACTTTCAATAATTATTACCCTAAGTTTTTTTTTTTTTTTTTTTTACTGCCGGGACTCTAGTATTTGGGGTTGTGATACCGGTTCTTCTTAACGACGTCACAATCTTCAAATTTAAGCCACACCTCCAATCCTGTTATCAACCAATCAAATGTGTGCACCAGGACTGGAGAATTTAGAACCTGAATCCCATCACCGAGACTTGAGACACTACCAATTTCACAAGACACAGACTAGAGGAAAACAGTTCTGAGTGTGTGGAGTGTGCCAAGGCTTTTCCTGATGAGTCATATCTTAAAAGACACCCACTTGTACACAATGGAGAGAAACCGTTTGTGTCTGGGTATTGCTGAAAAAACCATATGTGGAAACCATCAGTAATTGGGCACATGTCTGTACACAGTACTAACTGTTTAAAGGCTGGTTGCCACTAAATGAAAGTTTAGAGCATCAAGCACTGTCGAGCGTTGTATACTTCCCTCTAATGCTTGCTCGCAACGAGCAGAGGAATGCAAAAAGAAATATCTTTAAAAAAAAAAAAAAACAAGCAACATTCCTTCTGAATTACTGAGTAAAAATTTGGTACGCCCTCATGAAGATAAAGATACTAATGTCACTAGATGGCGCCATGAAAAAAATATAAAGAATATCACCTGGCGCCATCTAGTGACACAAATATCTTTAACCTTTACAGCTTGTTTCCAGGTGCACGAGGGTGTACAAAATTTACTCAATAATTTAAAGGAGTCTCGTGGCTTGTTTGTTGCGTTTAAAAGTTTTTGCTTTGTACATCCTTTGCTAGCTGCGAGAGAGAACTCTCTAGGGCTATATGCTGCAACGTTAATTTGGTGACAACCCACCTTTAAGTGCAAAGACTTAAAACAAAATAAATTTCAAAATGCTTACAGTACTTTGATGCACAAAGAAATGAATACGCTGCATTATCTGCATTGTTGGTTTGGATGATGATTATTCTTCAGCTTTTTTGTTGCAGAAAACAACAGAAAAAAGTTATTAGGTACCGGACCAGGGTAGTAGGGCCGTACGAAGCAAATTAAAAGTGGTATGGCCATAGCTTCCTATAGGTATAAGCAAGAATTTATAGGATTTGGGAGGAGAATTTGTCACTAAAAAGTCCCTATTGAAACACGTTAGATTCGTCCCCATTAGTTCAGTCCGAATTTTCAGAGGGCGCCACGTGTTCTATCTGGTAATTTTTGCTCATTTTTCAGCCCAAATCTAAAGTAAACTAAAATTACAAATAAGCTAGGCTAAATAATAAATAAATATAAGCTAGTTTCGTTTAGTTTAGTTTAATTTTAGGCTAAAAACTGAGTAGAAGTTCCCACATAAAACACATGGTGCCCTCTATAAACTAAGACTGAACTAATGTGAATGTATCTAAGACGTTTCAGTAGGGGTTTTCAGTCACAAATTCTCCTCCCCAACCCTATCAATTCTTGGTATAAGTATTAACACTCCGTTTCACGTAGCATGCGAGACGCGTCGTCGAAGTGAAAGCACAAAGAACGAACTAATCCAACCGTAGCATTGATTATTGTTAGAGGGACACACAAAAACGTGGTAATCCTTTCATTATTAGATTTACCGGTGTTGCAGCACTAAACAAACATTATTTTGCGGTAATGGTGACTATTCTTGAAGTCTTCGGACGATTTACTGCTATGTTAAACGATCATTTCACACATTTTTAATGAGAATAGAAAACGCCTTAGCGTATTATACAGTACAATACACACGTACCTTGGTTTTTCTTGTTTGAAATTCATGAAATTAAACCTCTGGAGACTTTGTTTTGTCGTCGAGTGGACAAAGAGGTATGTAGCATGAAGCCATTGTTGTTAAACTTAAATAATTTGGATTTTAAAGTTTAAAATCTGCATATCACGCATCACGAGTACCTTTCACATTTCAGTCCGCATGCTTGAGCAGTTCATTTTCGGGGCGTTCGCAGCGCGACTAGTAGCAAAATCGGCGGCTAACTGACGACGCGTCAAATTTCTAACGTTAAGTATTTTACATACAGGAAGCTATGGTACGGCGCAAGCAAATCAGGTAGGGGCCTGGGGAAGCTTTGCCCCCAGTGAGCCCCGGAAGCTTAAGCAGTGTCAGGTACTGCTGTCCTATCTGGCTACTATGTCTTGAACGAATTTAGTTTTTTTTTTAGTTAAAATATGGTTTATGGCAGGGGCGTATCTAGGAATTTGCCGTGGGTAGGGGGCGGGAGACCTTTTGAGAGGACTTTTTCCCCGTTTTCTTTCTAGGTCTTGTAGATTGCCCACACTATTAGGATGCATATTCCCGACCAACTATTACGTTTTTAGTTGGTGACTAATCCCCCTTCCCCCCACAACCATCCATTTCGATCCGGAGGCTACTATGTGCTAATAAGTGTTAAGATTTGGATGGGAAGGGGAAAATTTGTGTGTTCATATAAGCTTTCAGTATCTTCAACATGAATTCGGCGGGAATTCCTGGGTTTGGCTCCAATTCGGGGCAGTTGTCTCTTCTTTCTTTCTCAGATTAGTTAGTCGTGTATTCTCACAAGGCCAGTCTTTAATGCAGACTGCTTGCTTCGTTTACCTTGTAATTTATTCTTTATTAACATAAGGTCTGGAACCACAGTAACGAAGCTACCCTTTTATGTATGAAGGCGAAGTTTCCTATTTTATTAGTCACCAACAAAACTTACTTTTTGAGAAATTTGCAATCGGTTGGCTGCTGTGTTGGGCTTTGTTCAGCGTTTAGTGTTAACCAATTGCTGAAGCTTGCTTTGGGCAAGGTAATTTATGAAACGTTGCTTGTAACCCTCCTCCCCTCCCAATACTGCCTTCTCTAGGTCAAGCTCATTATCCTTCGTAGGATGGGGGAAAATAAATTTATTCTAGCGGGACAGACACTGTTCAACAAAGCTCAGCAGGAAAGCCTTCAGGTTCGTATATCACATCGCACAGGCGCTTTTACAGAGACACTTCAAAGGGTTGACAACAGCAGCCGCATTTTGTGCGTTTGGATGTGTGGTATTTTGAAACTTTTTTTTTGAAAAGTGGTACGGCAAATGCCATACCAGCAGTACCGCTTCCTACGGCCATGCCAGCTTGCTTGCTAGATGTCTTGCTAGATGAGATGGAAAGGTTTTAAAGCGGAATTTATGGTCCATAGTAGTTACACTTTGCTGTGCGGTTAGAATAATTTGGTTTCTTTTGCACAGCGTTCCATCATCATTGTTCAACTTAAGCTACAGGTTGCACCATGGTCGGCAATTGCCAATTTTTATCTGTATTTTACAAAAAAGAAAAACTAGAACAATCTTTAATCAGCAGCATGCACAAACTCCCGCCGCGGCAGAGACATAAGACGACACAATCAGTTTTTGGGGGTATAGGCATTTTCAATCGCCAAACGATTTGCAGACATTACAGTAAAGTTTACAGACATCGCTTGCTTTATTGTGAAAGTCTGCAAAGAGAAAAAAATGTTGCAAAGTACATTTTTGTAACAAAAAGGGCTTGCTTGGGCAGTGCTCCCCTTATACTCCCCCACCTCCCCCAGTGTGCAAGCCCACTGCATTTACAGATTTTTTACGTTGGTTAGCCCTTGTTTTGTTTGCTTTCATCCATTGCCATACTCCGTCGCAATTCAAAAATAGATGAAAGCAAAATGAAAGTGTACAAAAACAAAAAATAAAATAATGACAGCAATGTTAAAAGCCAGTAATTGTAGATAGTATGGTACGTGTAGTCGTGTATAATACAAACTTTGATGCAGGTGAGCTTGCTGGGACCTATACGGAAGTTAGTAGCTGAGGTAGGGGGG
>JAHWFP010012997.1:21869-41932 GCA_023313725.1 Lithobius niger
AGCAAAGTTAAATTAGAAGATGTGAATGCATGAATAAAAAGCCTGAAAGGTGCAACACGGATGTACAACTTTTTTGGTCTGTATGCGACTCTTTATCAAGCGTAAATAAAATAAAAATTACAAACAAAATCGTCCAGTGTGCCGTAAAGGGTTATACGATAACTTGTTAAAATGTACACGGATAAAATTGGATGATTTTTTTAATTGAAATAATCAAATGTGCAATTCAGAAAATTGCATCTGTTTAAATTGCTGTTGTGCTTTACGTTTTTAAACAAATGATTGGTAAAGCACTTAAACAGATTGCAATTTTTTGAATTGTACATTTGATTATTTTAATTAAAAATCATCCAATTTTATCCGTGTACATTTTAATCATGTCAAAAACCAAAACTGGTAAAAGGGGCCGCCAAGTTCCGAATGGTTCGGCCCTTCAAAGGAGTGATATCAACACATCAAAACATTCGCCAAGTTAATTGCACCAACTAATTGTGCGAAGGTTAAATGAAAAATAGAACTTTGCTACTTTCGGTAGCAATGTTCAAGTATATATTTAACGTCCAAAGTATTATTCGGTGCCATTAAGTTGGCGAACGTTTTGGTGTGGCGTACGTTTTTGGTATGTGTTCGGCCCTCCTTTGAAGGGCCGAACCATTCGGAACTTGGTGGCCCCTTACAACCGTGCAGATGTATAATAAAGTGCCACGTCAACAAGAAATTGGTTTTCAACAATTTGCTACTAACTTTTGCCTATAGGCCAAACCATTTTCAACTTGGTCACCTCTTTCTAGGTTTTTGGTTTGGTTTTAATTAATTAATTAATTAATAATGGCAACATTCAAACCCATAATCCAGGAAACAACAAAAGGTCTTTGCAACATGTACTTCTTGGTGGCAACCAGCAATTAGAGCTGACGTGACTGTTCATTTAATCAGCTTGTGTGTGAGGAACGTGCCATTGTGCCACAACACCTACACAAACTTTACTAAAGTATTATTACTGCGGTGTGCATGTTAACATTGACATTTACACGTGGTAATCACATTTTAAAACCATTAAAACTAAAGAAATTCATAGATATTGGCATTTTGACAGTAGCATGCCAAGCAAGAAATGAAGCAAACTCTAGCAACTTTAACTATGTCATACATGTTATTAAAATCTGACTATAATCAAAATATTTTGTCATCTGTTCTGGTATGGAGGACAAAATGGTCCTCTATGGAAAGTGAAGGCAAACCCTCTCCACATTTCTATCATAGCGCAGATGTGCAAGTCTAAAGTGGTTGTCAGAGCCAACTGAGATTGACGCTGTGTTCCTTGCTGCTAGTTTCGTGCTGCTTCAGTCTCATTTAGCCTTGGTGGTTGTCAATTTTTTGTTAAGGATCTTACCGTTAAGGTCGTGCTTCAGCGATTGGTAAATCTTGAAGTCTCGGATGCTGGTTGCGTGTCTCGTGACGGTAACGGGAGTTCCGCGTCCAAATTTATCCTGTCTTATTACTTTGTTACTGTCTCTGGTTGTCCAGTAGAGAGTTAAGCCAAATACATCTAGTCTCATGGGATTATCCAAATCGTCTGAAATAAAACATAAGACTAAGTCACAGGTCTATAGATAGCCAGATGAGGAGACACACGGGGGATAAATACCGTTGGGGGCTGGAGGATGGGCTGTGTATAACTTTTTTTTACACGGGCAGGCCGGATCCCAAGCGTTAAAACGGATCTCAACTGAAAAGGATAGATCTCAACCAAAAATTATAGTAAGGCTACTAAAAAAAATTAGTTGTTTCTCAGGCCCTGCCTCGTGGTCAGATTTGTCCCTTGTCGATGATTTTTATTTGCTAGTTCAAGCTAAATTTATTACCGTTACAAGGAAAAGCAATTCAGTTAGCTGAAAAAAAGTATTATTTAGCCTAAATTAACCACTATCAGCTCCGTAAAATTAAGTGTTTTGCAAGTTTTTCCGTAAAATTAAAATGCAAGTGTTTTGAGCAGTTGAAAGTAAGACTTGAGTTACTTCCAATATATTAAAAAGCCTGGTGGCCTGGTTACTTTTTGAATGAAAATACCCGAGAAACAAACTTATTTCTTTTCACGGCCTAATTTGTCACCCAAATTACGTGCCTCGCTGCTCACTCGTTGCGATGGCTAAACACATAACACCAGAAACCGTATACCCAAAAACTTGTCCCACCAAAACTTCTCCTGCCCAGAACCGTATTAACCCTCGTCGAGGCCTGGTATTTAAGATTTATTGTGCCTCCCTCTCCACCGCCCCCAGGAGAAAAACAATAATTTTTATAGAAATAGGAAATTTTTGATACGACTTTTCAGTAAAAGTAACTTTTTAAAAATTTGAAATACTACCGTATTTTATTTTTTCCGTGACCGTGAAGCACCCTTGGGGCTCTTTTTCGGCCTGTAGCCCAGTGCTTTAGCACCCAAAGCACCCTCTTTAATCCGGTCCTTCTCCGGCCAAAACTTGTCCGGCCAAAAAAAGTGATCCGGTAGACACCTGAAGTCCGTAACGACGCATCGGTTCCGGTCTGTCCACGTCAAAAAAGCTTTCTGCACCCGGGCTTGCAGTCGGTGTGAATAAATATGAAAAAGGTGAAAATGTGCTAATGGCAAAGAAAAAGTGAAAAACGTGATAAAGTGTGAACCATACGAGTGGTGATGTGAAAAAAGGCAAAACCCTCGAACCCAAGTAAAATCGATTAAATTAAATTTGCCTTAGATTTTGGGTTCGGAGTTAGGTGTGTCTCTGGTTAATTTCGAATGAAAAATTCGCGTACAGAAACCGACAACAATGTGGCCGGAAAGATCCGCTTATTTTGCCGAGTAAAAGTGTTGTGTGTGAACACGAATCGAGCGCGTCGTATTGTACGCCAAGTTTGAATGTCGTCCGCCTGAACACTCATTTTGGAGGTGGCTGTTAAGATGTCATACGTGGGTGCAGTAATGTTTTTATTATAACAAGTTTGAAAGGCTCCTTGGAATACCGGGGGGGGGGGGGGAGATTGCAATTATAACGAAATTACAAAGATTGCTAGAAAAGAAATATTTATGTTGAAGAATTGTGACACGGTGGTGTGGAGCCGTGTTACTGAGCACCGCTACCTGTGGAAATTAATTCAATAAACTGAACAACAGCGAATACAGTATTTTCATTGTCCATGCTGCACCGACTGAAACATGAACAATGAATACAGTGTCTTCATTGGTGTGCAGTTTTTGGAATAATTTTTATAGTATTAGTGGTGTGAACAGTTAGCCTACTTGATTGTTTTCCTCGTTTCAAATAGTGAATGGGAAAAAAAAAATAGAACGAGAGGAAAGACGGCGCATGGGGCACCCAATCACCCAACCCAAAGAACGTTACACACTAAAGTGCATTAAAGCAAGATTTAAAAGAATTAGTGAAGGAGACCAAACAACAGAAGATGCTAAGGCCTTTCACGTGCGCACAATCTTAACAATAAAGAACTGGTAGTGGGTTTTAGGATGGAGAAAAAAAACGAAAAGGATCATTATGGGTTTGAATGATAAAAAGGTTTGAGACAGGATCTAGGAGGCAAAGGGTAAGCTGATAAGTGAGATCATGACTCCCCGGTGGAAACGGTCTTGAAAAGAGGCAAGAGTTTATAGGGTTGGGGAGGAGAATTTGTAACTCTAAAAAGTCTCTGTCGAAATGTGGTAGATTCATTCTTATTAGTTCCGTCCGAGTTTTCAGAGGGAGCCACGCATTCCATCTGGTAATTTTTGCTCATTTCGTAGCCCAAAATTTATCTAAAGTAAACTAAATTACAACTGAGCTAAACTAAATAATTAAATACTAGCTAGTTTCGTATAGTTTAGTTTAATTTTAGGCTGAAGCTTGGGTGGAAATTCCCACATGAAACTCGTGGGGCCCTCTACAAACTTAGACGGAACTAATAGGAATGAATCTAAGACGTTTCAGAACGGGTCTCGGTCACGAATTCTCCCCTCCAACCTACAAATTCTTGATAGAAGTAAGCCAGAGATTTCACGGGCATTCAGCATAAGGATAGCGGGACAACTATAAGGCACGTCTGACGCTTCAATACGCTTTAAGTAATAGACACTATAGAGCAGTGACATTTGCCGCCATATTGGCACCAGTATGGGTTTTGGAGGGCATAACTACAAGGTGCACTACATAAAAATGGAAGGAAAAACAACGGAAGAGCGGATTTCTTAGGCTTAAAATAACGTTGTTTTTTCCAACAACAAAAATCGCGCGTTTTAGGCCTAAGAAATCACTCTTCACAGCATCGGCTTCAGTATGACGCCCTTCTGTTTCTCTCTGCAGTGCCCCTTGCAGCTGACCCATTAAGGCTCCACCATAGAGTTATATACAAAAATACTACGTCGTGTCGCTGCTCTATACGAGCAGTAGATATGAGAACAATAACCAGAAAACAGAAGAAGGAAGGTTTTAAATACAATAGTAAAAAGATACGTAATAAGACCAGTGAAACGGTTAAGAACGAAGAACGAGGATTAGGTTTTGCCTGGAACATCAGGTTGTTAGACGTCAAGATACCTTACACACGAGCTCTGAGTTTCGTATCAAAATACCACTGGCAACCTAGAGGCTACCTCAAGGCACTCTTGGAATGCAGGCAACTTTTCTTTAATAATCTCTAGAACCACCACATGTTAATAAACAAACTGTATTTGGTAGCTCTACAGCGCAGTGACACGACGTAAGTATTATTTTGTATAAGTCTATGGTGGAACCAGTAACTGGGTTAGCTGCAAGGAGCACTGCAGGGAGAAAGGAAGATCGTCTTATTGAAGCCAATGCTATTAGACTGGATTTCTTAAGACTATAACGCACGATTTTTGTTGTTGGAGAAAACAACGTTCTTTTAAGCCTAAGAAATCCACTCCCAAAGCACTGTCTTGATTAGAAGTGCCGTTTTTTTCCGTTACATTTTATTCTAGTGCACCTTGTAGCTATTACCTCCAAATTGTGTCTCGTAGCCAATATGACGTCACTTGACGCTGCTCTATAGATTGATTACCAACAATCTACAGGAGCCTCCCAAGCATCCATCGCTTCTTTTCTAACTCTTTTAACATCGGAGATTAATTTAATATGTACGCATACTGTGAGGTAAGCACAGCAGGAATGCCCAGATATTACCTTTTATTAAATGTGTGTGTTTTACAGCCCATTTGTTACACAGAGTGCACTCCCTCCCCATCCCCACACTTCATTCGCACCAAATTTATGAACTGCTCATCATGATCCTTTAATTTGTTTTTAATAGTGGGCTACCCACTCAACCTTGCAGTTTGTTTCACTTCCTCATGCCGTACCTCGCAAGCAGTTGGTGAGCCATTGGAAGGTCATCCGCATCAACTTTCGTCCACACGACATCACAAATATTTAATCATTCATCACTAAAACGTTCATCTTTGCAAGGTTAAAATATGAGCTGGATTTTTTCCTAACTTTAGGCAACCCACTTTTTGAGATGCAAAGGCTTTTATGTTGAGGCTTTGTCATTATACAGTCGGCAATGACTTCATTTATGCTTACCTCCACTAGCAATAACTACACGGTCAGTTCCATCCAGATTGACGGATTCGATCTTGTTAAGAATGCTGTCGCTCCAGAAAACCCGATAGTTCATGCGGTAGTCTACGGCTAAACCAGTTGGTGAAGTAATTGCCGTGTGAACCAGAACACGTCGATTAGTACCATCCATCCATGATGATTCAATTCGAGGACTACAACCCATGTCACTCCACACCATTTGACTGAGGATGATAAAGAAAGTAAAAAGAAAAAATTGTGTTTCAACTTACTTCTACCATTGTTTATACAGGGAAATTTCACTGATAAATGCAAACATTCTAAATGCTTAGCCCTATATGGCACTACTACACACAAAAAGAACAACTGAGATATATTGTGTGAAATATTATTTGAAATGTTAAACAAAATTAATACATTTTTCCGAGCTTTTTGTCACGGGTAATGAATTACTCCTACCATCAACACATGGTATTATAATCATAGTTGTGGAATGGTTAAAATACAGTCTCATGTTCCGAAGGTCCCAGGTAAACTCGTGGCCTCAGCTCACCTCAGTACATTAAGAAAGAAAAGAATCCCTGGAGATACGTTAGTCATCCTGTCAACTGTGGCACGTAAAAGATCTTAGGTATTTACTAGCGAAATTGTCCTTCTCTGTTCCAATTCACGTCTCAAATATTAACATTTTTTTTGTATGTATTTGTTATCAAAGAGTTTTTTTTTTTGTTTTGGAGGGGGAGGAATACATTAAAAACTAATACTGAACGTCAATACTTTATTGACGAACTAAAGGCGTATGAATATCCAATTGACTAACGAAAGTAAAATAACCAATAATGTAGAGAGTACAGATAGTGGTTTCGGAAGCAACAGTACAGTATAGGTATAGATTGGTTTAGCTTGCAGCATCAGTCAAAGGTAGGTTTTTTTTCACTTATTTTTTTAGCCAATGAGGGTGATTGTTATATATGCAGAAGCCAGTCCGAGTTAATTTCTTCTAATGAGGACTGCAAAGGTATACCAAGCGGTCGTTACTAGTCACTACTCAAAGCCAGAAGTCATGTAGCATTCAGTGTCCCATCGAAAACAACCAAATGTAACGTAACGTAAACATATATCACAATGATTAGTTAAGCCTGTTTAGCACATTTCAATACGCCATTTTAGTTTTGTGTGGTTGTAATCCCCAGTAAGCCGCATATCACAAACTTGGAGGAAGACCACAAGATGACGGCAATATTAGTTAGCCCCAGTTTGCTTATTCCCCTGTTAAGTCACTAATGCCTACACCATAATACATATGCTTTCTAGGGTCAGTGTATAATATTGTTTACAACTCCCTGATATATCTTAATGTGAAGAATGGTAACATGCATTTATTTCAAACCTGTAGACGCAGTGTTGATTTTAGTAGCAATGCAGAGAACTGCTCTTGCTCTGATGAAACTGAATCGAACTTAAATAATAACAAATATGGATGTAAAAGGTATAGATCATTTAAAATGTTACGTAGACCTTTAAAATTGTTTCATTATTAAGTAAATTACAGAGATGCATTGAACTGTTCTGATCGTTTCAATACACACTCATTATTAACACCAGCAAAATGAAACGTATGAGCCTAATAAAACGAATAATACGAATCACTAACAAATAAATACATACAGTATAAAAAAATGATTACAAAATGTGGAAATAGTTATATGCCCTTAAATATCTTTAATTGATTTATTAAAGGGCAAATAAAGTGATACACACTTATTTATTATAATAATAGGTTTTTTAAGACTGGTAAATACAAAAAACAATAAATAAAATCAGTTGCATACAATAAAAAGAAAGAATTTGATATTTACCAATTTTAGTATTAGTTTTTGCCATTATGTTCCGTATAGCAAAGTGATTTAACATAACTGCAGTGTAACTCGTTCATTTGCCAGTGTCATATTTTTGCCTTTTGTAATTAAGCGATTGTGCTTTTCAGGAAAAAAAAATTAAAACTCTAGGCATACAAGTTAAATCAGTTAACACACTTTGCTAACAACAGGGTCTTGTGGCAATAATGGTATTAAAATTGGCAAATCTTAAATCTATACAATTCATTCATGTAATTGTGTAAAATGCTGTATGCAACGGATTTTAATTGTTCTTTTCGTAGTTAAGAGTTAAAAAAAGACCAATTAATGTAATAAATAAGTATTAATCACCTTATTTATTTAATTAATGCATTAAACGGCAGATGAAAGAGTGGCTCAAGCTACTCCGATTAAAATGTGGTAGTTTTTCGTCTTTTTCAAACACTCATATTTCAGCTCCCTTAAACACGCTGATGCTCTGTGTTGGTAAGAAGGAAAAAGTCCCATCGCGACTTTGAGGCGGGGATCTTAATAATTATAGACAACACAGAGCCATCACGAATTTAATGGAACAAAAACTTTCACGTGCCACAAAAATTTTCAATTACTGTCCCTCGCAATTGGGATATTACCTATTATAATTCAAGCATGTCTTAATTCATATTTGTTTCTTTGTTACAACTAGCTGGACCCGTGAATTCTACACGATGATTGAATTTCCCATACTTAGCCTCTCCCGGTGTTTTGTCGTACTGGCGCTGCCAGTTTCCCCCCCCTCCCTCACCCGCACTCCTCCGCCGCCGAACACCCTACATCCCACTGCGCTCCCTTCCAGACTCTCCCACTGTAGGATGTGTATCTCCCAGGCACCTCATGTGTTTGTTCGTTGGTTTTAATGTATTGGCCCCATGTTGGCCTCCCCCGCCCCATCAGAGAATCCGTCTCTCCCTGCCCCCAATAATGTGATTTACTTCCTACTCTTGATTGAAGTTTAAAAAAAATCCAATCACTGAGAAAGCCCGGCTCTCGGTAAGCAAGTCAGTCCACTCATCAACGAAAAAAAGGGTTAAAGGGTTTAACGAGCGTTAACCACTCCTGGTCATCTGCCCGAAGCCCTAAGGCCCTATCATCAACGAAAATCCAAACTTCGACAATGCCACATTCCACAACAGAAGGGAGCAGATTGGGGTTACAATATTGTTGCAATTTTAAGTGTTGTTCATTGACCGAGTATAAAAGGTCGCGCACGCAATGATTGTTGCTGCTTACTTTGAAACAATTCAGCTCATCTGTGAAACCCTGCATCCACGAAACGAATAAGCCACTTTATCGTTAATAGCTGCGAATCGAAATTACGAACGTAGCTTAGTTGGTTTAAAACTATACGGGTTTAGCTGAAATAAGGGATCTTTCATTTTACTCAGCGACTATGAACTGTTTTAGACGAAAGTTTGAAACACATAACACGTGCACCAAGAATTGTTATGTACCGTAGCAAAGACATCACACGTGCACGAAGAATGAAAAAACGTTACTTTTAATTGTAACGATAAAATTTAATCGTTGCTGATGATGATGTTGATGATCCTTGAGCGCTTACGGTATTAAAGTATCCGCGGCATATCTTGAATTCGCCCCAGAACGAACACAGATCATCGATTGTACGTTTTTGGTAGCAGAGTGCCTTGTTGATATCCAAGTTGGTTACAAAAACAATGGCGGCCGTCGATTGAAGATACGCCGAGCACATAATAATATAGTAGATTCTTGGTTGTGTTCTTTCACTGGTTGGAAGACAACAAATAACGGGCAGTAAATAGTGCCACATTAAATGGAACAACCCTAAACTAGTGTAGATAATAAACCCTCTTTAAACTATCTCTATGTTGCGATCAAAATTTGATGAATCCAAGTCCACTGTTTATGCTTTGTATAAATACCTAGTCCTTTTAATAATTTTCTAAGATTAGGTTCTGGCAATGAGTCTTCCTGAAACAACTTATGCTGTGAAGTCATCTGCGAGCTCATCAGGTGATTTTTTTTTATCATTTAAACCAAGGCTATTTATGATTAAACTATCTTTCAGCTTTACAGAACTTTTTGATCAGACAACTCTTTGGATTAATGACTTCTTCTCCACTATTGAAGTTATATGCTGCTCTAATACGACAACGAAAAGCTTTTGCCATTTTTCCACACCAACTCCAGGACAGAATGTGGGAAAAAATGTGAAATTAACTCCAAAGTATAACTTGTTTCTTTCCTTCGTGTACGTCGTTTTTTCTAAATATTAGAGAGGTAAAATTTAGAAAAACGTTCGATAATTGAGTGGTGCCACTTGAGAAGTCTGACGAGTCATTGGTTTTCATGCTGTTTGTCAATTCCATCAGAGTTGGCATACTCATAATTCGAATATTGTAGTAATTATTAACTCTTTATAGCACTTTAAAACCATCCGATCAGCTCACTGTTTCAAACCGAAGGTACGCGAATGGATCGTTGGGCTTGCTGACCTTGTAACTTTTTTTAATGTTTAGTATCACGCTTGTTTCTATTTTTTTTTTACGTTCTGAATTTATGACTTAGGCCTATTTAGGGGACATGACTTAGTTTTTCTTTTTTGTGCATTTTCATTTGAAGTATATTCCTTTCACTTCTGGCGGATTTTGTTGCTACCTTTTGACACCATAATTATTTTTCTTTCATGATTCTGTATTGCACACAAGTTTACTTTGCGACATAGATTTTCACACTTGTAATTTCACTGCCAATGTTTCTTATGAATGCTATTGAGTGTAATAAACATATCTATCTATCTATTACATTCTTTGGTAAATATGTTAGACTCATGAAAGGAAAGGACAAGCTGTTGGTCGGACTTCACTTTTTTCAGTTCATATTTTTCAGAAGTTGGCTTCGAAACAGAATGAAATCTCTATGTAGCGAAAAAAAAACAGCAAAAGTGTACAAGTTATACATTGGACCAGATCAGCTAACATGACTAGGGCCTACCGGGTGCAAATTTCGTGTCGAGGCTCCCTTTTTTGGATAGGGACTAAACATGATTTTTGTTTTATTTTACCTGCTTTGGCCCTCAATTAAGAAACGCAAGATATATAGGGTATCAGCTTAAAGGGATATACCTCCCAGCACCATTTTTCTCGATCCTCACATCAAGTAAGGCCCCAAACGTCTATTTACTTACCGTTAGTCTTTCCCTTGCTAAAAATCCGTTTTAAAATGTGGCGTCTAGGAGATTTTCTGTTGAATATTACCAACTTTATTTACGTTCGTCCCGAACATATATGATGCATCGCGCGCCTACAATGACCTTGAAGTTTTATCTGTATGTGCGCAGTATTAATTTTAATAGTTTGCTAGTAATTACTATGAGATCAAAAATCTAGAAGGCTAATGCAGTAAAAATTAAAATTAATTATTCCAATAGATCGCCATAGCAAAATTATAAGACAGTAGTCTTGAAAATTATAAATTGTGATTTTAAAATACAAGAATCATTCCGGTTTTTGACGACACAATCAATGGATTCACGCTGGCTGGACTATTAGGCGCAATGCCAACTGAGACTGTAGCTACGTTTTTCGCTGCGAGGAACGAAGCTACCGTCTCAGTTGACCTTAGCTGTGGTAAATACGCGGATGTGATCGTCGCGTGGGTGTTGTGAGGCAGGCGGAAAGTTATAAGGCAGGCTGGATGTTGCTTTAAGTGATCAGCTAAGCTCAAATCGAAATTATCGGGCCTGAAAAATCCCTTTGCTGGCCTACATTGGACTTGTTGGCTTTTTATTCTACATGCAGTCTAAGTGCTTTTTTTTTTAAAAATCATCAATATGACATCTCTCCACATTTGCACTATTGTAGTCTAATACCACTTAATGGCACTGACGTCAATAACCCAATGGGTAAGTCATTCTGTTATGAGGTAATACTCATAATTAGAAAGTTAACTATAGATATCACATCTTACTTCTTCCAAGCCTATGCAGGGCCCTAGCGGTAGTTGTGGCTACTAACACCTCTGCTAATGCATTGCATGCGAGGCAGCACAAAGACCAAGCAATACGAGTGGTTTGAGTAGCCACAACTACTGCCAAGGCCTCGCGTAGGCTAGGCAGAGGTAAGATACGATAACTAGTAACTTTCCAACCTGTGGTATTATTAGGCAAAACGTTAAAAAAAAACTAGTAGCTCTGCCTCTCATAGAATTTACGAACTGCGAAAAAAAAAGAACGAATCTTTAGTGGTTCGCAAATTCTGCCAGGGATGGCACCATTTGTTTAGCAAACATTTTGCTGCGTGTTACTTCTTTACATAAACGCTATGAAGTAAAGTTCTTCATTCACATGAAAGAAAAAGGACAAGTTGAGTCGATTTAAGATTTTTTTAAGTCTAATTAACATTTTGTCATGGAGTTGGTTTTGAAAAAGAATGAATGTGAAATCACTACACAAGTATGTTGAAGTTTAGCGCAATTTTGCAGTTCTCTTAAAAAGAGTACAAAAAATAATGGCCGCTGATTATCGGTAAAACATCCAAAACTTACGCAATTTCCGGCATTACAACGATGGCATGAGGTCTGTCAATGTTGTCGTCCACCAGTTTTTTCCAGTATCTTCCTCCTAGTGTACTCACTGCTATGTAACCATGGCGATCTTCTTCAGAGTCTTCGTTCTCAGGGTCTGGTTTCATTTCATGAGCCCAGTAAAGATTTCTAGCAAGACAGATTGTAACAAATTACAGGAGGAATTATAAATATAATTGTGTTTCAAAATAAAACCAACAAAGTTTTACGCCGATTAAACACTAAACAAGAGTAATGTGGTTTTAGCGTATAGGCCCATAACTGCTCAGAAGCAGACTGGAAGATCTAGGAGTCGATCGGGAAGTTGAAAGGTCAGGAACCACGCGTATGGTTAGGAAGGCCAATCAAGATATTCCGACTCCCCGAACTTGAAAATCCACTTGTCTGCTAATCACAATACTGAGCCAAAAATAGATTTCTAGCAAGACAAATTGTAACAAATTACAGGAGGAATTATAAGTATAATTGTGTTTCAAAATAAAACCAACAAAGTTTTACGGCGACTAAACAATAAACAAAAGTAATGTGGTTTTAGCGTATAGGCCCATAACTGCTCAGTAGCAGACTGGAGGATCTAGGAGTCGATCGGGAAGTTGGAAGGTCAGGAACCACGCATATGGTTAGGAAGGCCAATCAAGATATTCCGACTCCCCGATCCTGAAAATCCACTTGTCTGCTAATCACAATACTGAGCCAAAAAATAACCATTGCATAATATGACGTAATATGAGAATGGCCAAGCAACTTGAGACATGTTTTCAAATACGTGTTTTATAAGACATGCTTGCCATCCACCAAGAAAGTTATTACGTTTTATTTCTAAACGTTAATAATTATGGCAAAAAAAAAGATTGAGGGACAGCAGAGTATGAACTGAACCCTAATCTGAAAACTGGCAGCAGTGTATTACAGTAATTGGAAAACCATTTGTGTTATAGCAGCTTGTTTATGATTAGGATTCTATTTAATCCTCAATAAGTCAGTTACCTTGCTACCCAGTCCACAGCGATGCCGACTACCCTAAGTCCCGTACTTGTAAGGACTTGTTCTTTGCCAGATGTTGGAGATTTTTCGCTGATTTGAGGAACTAATGAGCGTTTGAGAAGATCGTCCTTGTCTACCCAATAGACTGCCTCTGAAACACGAAATGGCAATGACAGTTGTTTATATGCTGTGAAAACTGTTTTCTCCAAATATAAACTACATGAATTAATACACTACTTTTCATTAGGGCAGGAGCACAGTATTCTTTGTTAGGCTACAAATGTCACCTCGTCATAATTAGGCGTTGACATGTATCCACCCAAGATGAATGGTACCATGTTTATGTTGTAGTAGCCACAAAATTCGTGAAGTCTTGAACAGCTGGTATGTTACTCTCTAGGATTATGAATTACATCATCCTGACAGGATGAGTTGACGCTACTTTTTAAAGTTGAATGTTTTAGCTATTGCTAAATGTAGTGTAGCGTAAATATGTAGTTTAATTTTTAAAAAGCTTACAGTATTAACTAGGCTATTTTCAAGAGAATTGTAACATGAAACCATACAAACAGAATTTGCGTTGGATGTATTAGCTCATGCTGGTCAGTATGATGAGAAGACAATCAGTAAGGCGTAATAAAGTGTAACACCAACATTGATAACGTAAACTGTGTATCTTTCTTTCTACAGCACCTAATTTTACCTCGTCTTGGTGTTAGCACTGTGTCTTGATGGTGTCAATATGGGCTTTAACATGAGTGTTACTCGAAATGAGTTACAGGTCCCAGAAGGAGTTGAAAATTGAACCATCCTTACTGGTTGTGTAAAAGAGGCAGTCGAATGCATGATTTGTTTTAATAAATTTATTCCCATGATCCCGATTCCACTTCTGCAAGGTTTTCGTGTTCATTGACATTCAAGCTCTAGGGCTCGTCACCATCCCCTTGCGTATTAGAGATCTGCACTGATAGATGGCTCTAAACTACAATATGACTGTAGATTTCCACCTTAGTTTGAAAGCCAGCTACAGGACAATTCTGAAACCAACTCTGAAGATAATATGTGCATTCACTTCGTGTGTGTGTGAAAATTCCTAGCCAAAGCTAGGGTACATTTTGCTATGCAATCACAATTGAAAATTCCTAGGAATTTATAATCCACAATCAATGTGAGCACCGAGGTACTTCTACCCTAAAATGCCTGGGGTTGGCTGAACCCCAATTCGAACCCGGGACCTCTGCTGCTTGAGTTAGTCGTACTAACCATCAGGCCACCTTGTCTCAACTGGTACCATCGCGAATGAATTTACAAACTGTATAAAAAGAACAAATTAAGTAAATTCATCAATTCAGTCAGAGATGATACTTGTTTTTCAAAGTATGTTGCGTAATTCCGTGATACACATAAGTTTAAGTAATAAATAGTTTCACGTGCATGAAAGAACAAGACCATTTAGGGTACAGAGTTGATTGCAGATTAAAAAAAAAATCCTATTGTGTTCTGGAGTTGGTGTTAGTTAAATGGGGTAAAATCCCTAGAAATTAATGTAGTAAAGTTTAACACCACCCCACTGCACAGATGTCTCATACCCAAGGGTTCTGTCATCCTTTAACAATGTTTGTTGGTGGTCCAACAGCCAATTTAGCAAGTTAAATAATGAGAACAAAGAATCAGTTGCAAGAACAAATGTTTACACAGCAGAGTTAACGTAAAGCTATAAAAGCTGTGACACATCGACATGGTATTTATCATCCAAAAGACACTAATACGACACTATAAGCCTGGTATTAACACAGGCCTATAGTCAGTTATTGAGGCGGGGATGGTTAACATTTTGCAATAATAGTTCCAATTTCTGGTAGAGACAGAATATTTTTTTTAAATGACCCGTTAAAAGGTTAAAAAATGATTAACCCTATTAATCACCAATTACTCTCCACTGTTCAAAGCAGAGTCTCAGGTCATTACACAGAACTTACTCTCTACTGGGTCGATGTCCAGTGCACGGATTATGACATCACTATGAACAAAATAGTGAAATTTGTCTTTGATCAGCTCCAGTAATCGGGTACCCATGGCATAAACGAGAACTGGCGGAGAGCCTGCAAAAATAATAAAAATGTTGAAAAAAACTTCCATGAATTGGACGATCAAAATTTTACGATATGTATACTGTTTATCTTTTTCTTCTTGTTTGAATTGTAGTGTTATTTGTCCTAAACAACCATACAAGTTTATAATTAGGCTAATAAAGAAAACAAAAACGAAAAAAGAAACACAAGATAAAGTTTCTTTAAGCAGACAGTTACCAGCCACTATGTCTACATGGTCAGCAAAAAGTATATTTTAGAAATGCGTTTGGAAAAACACCTCAATTGCAATGCACGTTTACATAACGGGAAACACACCTTCGATTAATGAATTTTATTTACACATAAACCCCTTCTTTCTGTTCTCCCTCACCAGGTACTAACCTCTCAATGCACTTGTAAGTTTTTACCTGGGTATTGGGTAACGACAAGTCGTTTCCAAATTCTAAACCACCTAACAAAATTGCTTCCAAATAGTGGCGACAGATCTGAGAAAGCGCTATGAACTGGGATTTATAAACCCTACAGAAACAACTGGGACATGATGAACACGGGTACACAAAACCTATAGAAGTGACAGGGACACGATGAATGGGGGTTTACAAAACCAACAGAAGCAACAAGGACACAACGAACGGGGTTTTATAAAACCAACAGAAGCGACAGGGACACGATGAACGAGGATCTACAAAACCAATGATAGCAACAGGGACATGATGACTGGAGGTTTACAAAACCAACAGGGACACAATGAATGACGATTTTAAAACCAACGAAAGCAACCGGGATACAATGAATGGGGGTTTACAAAACCAACAGAAACAACAGGAACACACCAAACGGGGGTTTACAAATCTAACGTTAGTGTCAAAATGATGAAACAAAAAAAAAACGGGAGTGACAGGGACACAATGAACTGGGGTTTACAAAACCAACATAAGCAACAGGGGCCACGCAATGGGGGTTTACAAAACCCACAGAAGCATGATGAATGGGCATTATCAAACTAACAGAAGCGACAGGGACACAATGTGTGAGGTAATGGGAGTGGCAGGGACGCGATAAATATGAGAGTTTACAAAACCAATGATGAAAGTGATAGAGACACAATGAACGGAGGTTTACTAAGCCAATGGAAGTGACAGGGACATAATAAACAGGGGTTTACAAAACCAATATAAGCAACAGGGACACGACAAATGGAGGTTTACAAAACAAATGGAAGTGACAGGGACACTAGCAACCTGTGTTTACAAAATCAATGGAAGTGACAGGGACATCATAGGGGTTTACAAAACTAACTGAGAATCGAACCCACAACCATCTGCTTCATAGCCGGAAGAACTACCGTACATGCCACCGAAAAAGGTTTCCTGAAAGTTCACAACCTGTACGATTACAGGTTCACTGGCAAGGGCATAAATAAAGTCAGATGCTTTATTAACGTTTGAGTTCTTTTTTCTCCAGCTAGAACATACATAATACATACTACTACTTGTTCCCGGTCTAGATGAAGCGCGTACTTCTTAGTTGGTTAGGTGGTTGTTAAAATGTACATGGATAAAAATTGATGATTTTTAATTGAAATAAGAAAATGTACAATTGAGAAAATTGCATTTGTTTAAGTGCTGTTGTGCTTTACGAATCGTATAATGTAAAATGTAAACAGATGCACTTAACAAGTAAAGTGAAACTTCAATCATATAACCCTTTTTTTTATGGCACACTTGACTTTTTTCTTTGTAATCCGTGTACCTTTTAATGGCTATGGCGTCGCGCTACAAAGGTTTATGCATGCAGTTGATTGTTGCAGCCCAATTTGAAACAAATCAGCTCAGCTCTGAAAGCTTGAATCTACGAAATAAATACGATATTTTATCGTTTCTATAGCTGCCAATTTTGAGACTTCGGCCTCTAAATTAACAACGTTGCTTAGTTTGGTTTAAAACAACATCCGTTTAGCTGAAAAGTGGTCTCTGTGAGGATGAAGCCAAAGGAAATTTCTGGCTTAGATCCTGTTTCAGATTTTAGGTAGGTGCAGTAGTTTTCTTTCTGAAGTAGTTTTCTGAAACCGTTTCACACAAGAAGAACAACAACAAGTGAACAGTTTTCAAATTTACGTGTGGCTCCCTACGTACTCTTGCACGGAATTTGATAAAAGTTGGCATAAATATACCTTCCACACCTATCTACCATCTGGCCAAGTTTGGTGGAAATATATCGAATAGGAACGGAGAAATTATTAGTTTTAGTTTTGCTGGAAAGAGGACTTCAATCATATACACGGCTATCACCGTGTATGATATAGACGAGTCTCCTACCTTACTAAAATACTTAAATACTAATTCAAAAAACATACCACCATTTGGATTGTCAATAACAACAATAAAGAAGACAATGCCACCCTTATCCAGCAATCCCTCGAATACCTGACATCCTGCTCCAGCCTAATCTTGGGCACATCGTGCATTTAATTTTTTTTGGCGCATTCACCAATTTATGTTTCACTGTAAGGGCGCATTTATGCAGCGACTCGCCTCACCATTCTCGCAGCTAGAACTCAATCGCGATGGCAAAGGTGACATTGGCATGGTAACAACGCTAAAGGGATTAGCTAAATCCGGCACCGTTTGAGTAAATACTTGCAGTCTTATAATCCGAGCCAATAATATAAAAAATTCCTCATGACGAAACAATTTTCCCAGACGCTTCTGAACTCACGTTATTTGTTGTTTTGGTTGCGAGGCGGCAGACATAAAACCGCCGCCGTGTTGGAATTTCAGATGATTTCTAGCTTCTAGCTGCGAGAATGAAAAAGTGAGTGGTTGCGTAAACCCGGCCTAAGGGTGTTTGAACAAACCTTGTGAAGTTAATGATCTTTATTTTTGACCAATTAAAGAGGTCCCTCTTTACAAATTTTCTAATTGAGACTTAGCTATACAAAGTGATATCTGTCAAGGTCGAAAAAAATAGCTTGATAACACAGGGCGCATGTGACTTGATAATAGATGCAATTTGCAATCAAATTTCTTCTGATAGTACGTTTGAGAAAATGGAAACATCAACTTCCAACATGAGAATTAATGATTTTGATCTTAAACTGTTAAATTTCTCCAGTTTTGGCTGTTTGGAAACGCACTAGTGCCATCACCTAAAGTGTGGTGCAGTGGTTGCTTTAGGTAAGATGATGCCATTGACTCGCAAATTTTTGGCAGTTCGTCACTTTCACGTTGATATTTTTTTTAATTTGAATGGATAACCCCTTAAGCTTTGCACCAGATGAGGTTCATCTACAATCCTGAACATGAAGAGATTTCAACTGCTGTATTGAAACTAGACCAAGAACAAAATTTGAACTTGAAAAACGTAAAATTAATTTTATAGCTTTACTTGTCCTTACCTACGTGCGTGAAAAAAACTGTTTATTTTATGACCTGCGTGCGAACAGGTAATATTTAGCAAAACCATTGAAAAGTGAAGGGCTCTATCTGTGGTCGAATTAGCTAATAACATGAAATTCATTTTTCGAATATTTTATAAAATAATATAAATAGTTTTCATGCTCACAAAAGTAAGGTACATGGTCAATTTCAGGTTTTTTTATTCCCATTTTGTACTGAAGCTGGTTTCGGAAAAATAAAAGTGAAGTTTCTACCCACTTCTAACGTGCTACGCCCTCTAGTGGCACGACTTTCCATAACCCAAAGAGTTAGCCGTTCTCTTTAACGCAGCTCGTCATTACCTATCGCTAAGCAACGATACTGTGACCAGATAAAGCCTTGTTGACATCGGCAGCTGAACGATCCAATGGTGTTCTCACACAACTGGGGACAGTGGTGAACACTGAAGGAGGCACATTCATCTATATCTAAAGAAAAAATAAACAAAGTTAGAATTAGGAGCTCTTATGGAGTCAAGGCAATGAGATAACATAATATCAGGAATTTACACCAATCAGAACGCATTCTAATTGAAGTTCATTGAGATGACATGACCAGGACTCACACCAATGAACTCTGGATAACAACTCAAATCCTTCTATACTCTAGTCATCTCTCAAAGGCTCAGATTGTAGGAGCGCCTGAATTGTGATCACAGTTAGAGTTGTTGAAGTCCCAGTCACATCGTCTCACTGAGGTATAAATCCATAAGAAAGGCTTAGCGAACTTTAGGTAATTTTAGTGTAGAATTTCGCTACTGTGCTACTGTGTTTCACTTTCTCCTACTTTATTCGCAGTTATTTGTAGTTGATTTACATAATCATTTAAGCATTTGCTTGCGTTTTACTCTTTCCATTATCTGCAGAAACATTTTCTCTGCCTAATGAAGTCCTGGCCACAACGACGCTGCCTTGTTAGCGGGTCTGTGAAGTCTTTATTATGGCCTTGGGGAGATGGCTGAGATTGTAGGAGCGACTGAGTTGTGTTCCAGAGTTTGTTGATTCTAGTCCCGATCACGTTATCTCTATGAAATATAAGTCGATAATAAAGCCTTACCAAATATAAGCTAATTTTAGTGTATGATTTTCGCTACTGTGTTTCCTCTTCTCCTATAGTCCTTAAAACTGTGTGTATTAGTTTATTAACAATAAACATTCCTCGTATTTAGTGAACATTTACTAAATACGGCAAGTGCATATTCTTGAAGAGGATATAAATTACAGTAATGGCAGTAATTTACAGAGAATGAATTGCATGGGGCAACTTGGGCATCAAACGTTTTGATCTGTGCTGATGACTAGTTTTTTAGTAACCTGACGAAGTTGATAACAACTTAATGCTAGGCAGTCAATGTCAACGTTTGTGGTTAGCCCAGCTGATTTGTTTTCTTTGTGGTTGATATTAGTTGTGTGTCAGTTAACACTAATGGATGATGGTCAAGAGGTAGGGTAGGCTGCCCTGATATGTCTGGAAATGGATGATGGTCGCGTGGTAAGGCTGGCTGTCACGACATATCTG